>JAPTHA010006585.1:0-10279 GCA_029814585.1 Gymnapogon annona | reverse complement strand
GCAGGAGGTGGAGGATGGATGGATGGATGGATGGATGGATGGATGGATGGATGGATGGATGGATGGATGGATGGATGATGGATGGAGGAGCTGTGATATAGTGTTGTCCTGTTGTCACATGACCTGTCGTTTGTAGGAGATACAGTGTTAAGCGAGTGTAACACTTATATGTACATAAGTGCATTATGGGCGACAAAAAAAAAAAATCTACAGTAGAGTCATTTGCGGAGGTTGTATTAAGGTCGCAGAGATGAAGCTGATGTGGTAGAGCCACTGCCTCTAAAGGAAACCAATCCCCAGGTCACTCAGCTGCTAAATAAAGACCTGTGTTTTCCCTGACATCTCAGTTATAGTGGGAGGGGAGGATTCATGACATCTACTGGGACTTCATTAAATACCCGCCAGTTGGTGATACGGTTAGTGATATAAGTTAAAGTTAGCATTAATTCACACTGGGTTATGACTCAATAGACTACAGCATTTCCAGCGTCAAGTATGAATAGACGATATTAACAGTTTGATTAGTTCATGTGATCTGTGTTTTCAGTAAGTTAGCATTAGATTAATGACTTTAATCAATGGGATGAAACTCAAGATGCCAATTTTCTCCCATTAAAACAGGGGTGTCAAACATGCGGCCCGGGGGCCAAACAGCAGTTCCAATCCGGCCCGTGGGATGAATTTGTAGAATGTAAAAATTCTGCCTAAGATATTTATACAAAATTAGACAGAAAAATATTTCCATAATGACCTATAAATACTCACTACTACACATTTTCCTGTGTGTAAATGTAACTATTTGTCTGTAATTTTCCGGTTTTGTACTAAAACAAAGTATCATTTCATAAACAAACATAAATAGCCGAAACAAATCTAAACAACCTGAAATGTCTGAAGAGAATGAGGTGTAATTTGATCAATATTCTACCTTTTTTCTGAATATTTAGTCTATTTGTAGATCCACTGTGATCTGTCAGTTGTAGTGTACATGTGTAAAGTATAAGCTGTTAAAATTACACTTATTTTTTCTCAATAATGTTGAGGTTGTTAATGTTATTCGTTGTTTTAAAGGACAGCTTGTAGACTTAAACATTTTCATCTTGTAGGGACAGTTTGGAGTTGACACTATTGATATATTATTCTGTTATTATTGGCCTGGTCCGGCCCATGTCAGACCAGTTTGGGCTGAATTTGGCCCCTGAACTAAAATGAGTTTGTCACACCTGCATTAAAAGCTGTGAAGTGGAACAATAGCCAAAACAAACTCTTGCTTCCGCATCTACAGTATGTCACCCATTCAATCAATCAATCAATCAATCAAATTTTATTTCTATAGCCCAAACTGACACAATAGGTCTCAAAGAGCTTCACATGACCACGGATGGCACTCGGTAACGACATCCCCTAGTGTAACCCCCCTCCAGGGCAGGGAAAAACTAAAAAAAAAAACCCAGTTCTGGGGGAAAATTCCATATACATTGTACATGTACAATGTATATGGACCACAACTGCCACAAATGCAGACTGGACTCTATGGCTTCTGAATATTCACACTGTTGCAACATCACAGATTTTAAAATCTATTCCTGGGAGTTTGATCAAAAGTCTCTGAAAATATTCATGTGGTAGGGGAGCATAAAATGTCATAAAATACCACGTCACTATATATTTGTTACTTCTGTACACCCACCTCCTCTTTAATGCCTTCAGAAATCGATGAGGATGTTCATGTCCACTGGACGGCACGGCGGTGTTTGGGTGTGCTGGGACACACTCCATCATCATGACCTTCCAGAGGATTAAAGAGAACAGAAAATAAATGAAAACCTACATGTAATTTAAAAAAAAGAGGCTAATTATCACAGCAATGTTTACATTTGAAAAGAAATTTAAAGAATTGACATCGATGAATTATGAACACAATGAATTGCACTAAGGTGTCACAGTTCTTCCCTACAGTGGCTTGGCCCACTCCCTCTCCCTCAAGGGACGACCCAATTAGTTTATTGTGTCCACCTGTTCCACGCTGCGCGGCTGCTCTGCATCGGCCATTAGTGGGAGATAAAGGGGCCAGTGTAGATGTTGCGCAGCGTGGACTCATCTGTACGGTTTAGTTCTGTTCACTTGCAGTGTTATTTAGTTTGGTGTTCTGTTCCTGTTTGATGTCCTATTACACCATGTGGACTTTGCTTTGTGCTCTGGCGGCCATGTTTTGAGAGTTTGTCTTCCTAATTCTGATTCGTGTCTGTGTGGATTCTGTTGTGCATGTTGCATGTGTTTTTGTTAATAAATGTTCTATGTTCCCCTTCAATTCTGTGAACTGGAGCTCATTAATCCGCCATGTTAGATAAAGTGAACATGTTTTCTCTCAGTTTGTTGTATATTATTTGTATTCATTTGTTACAGGAAAGTGTAACAAATGGGAAAGGGGGTGGGATTAAATAAACTCTGCTTCTTCCCACTCCTTTTCAGACGTGTGCACTTGCCAGCTTCATGTGTGGTGTATTTTTGTTTAATGTGATAACTGCTCTTGCAAAGGCATTATGACTTTTGATACCTGATTTATAGTTTGCATGTCTGAGACAAATAATTCCATTCGTTCAATGTTCACTCTGTTTCTGCAGTTATAGCCGTCCTATAGTATTTTTACAAACCTCATCTGCCACGTATTGCACCTCTGCACTGCTTGTCTTGTGTTTTGTATGTATCACCATTCCTTATTTTTATTATTTATTTCACTTGTACGTTTTGCTGTTTTTAATCAGTTGTACACCAGTGTTCTTGGATGGCATGAATGGCACTTACGAATAAAATGAATCATTTTTTATCTATCAGTGTCATGTGGGTATTTTTTTCATTGCAGGAGGTCATCTGGATACAGTCTGAGTCAGAACCAGACACAGAGAAGCCGCGTTCAGCTTCCATGTTCCACGTGTCTGGAACAAACTCCCAGAAAGTCTCAGATCAGCTAAAACACTCAGTGTATTTAAATCCCGGTAAAGATCCACCTGTTCTCAGCTGCATTTGAATAGTTATTCAGAGGTTCAGATCTGCACTGTTTCTATTAAACTTAATGTTTTTTTTTTTATCCATTTATCTTTTTTCTTTTCTTTCTTTTTTATGTCTATACTTGTTATTGCTTCACCCTGTTGCAATGCTTTTAATGTTTTATGTAAAGCACTTTGAATCGTCTTGTACATGAAATGTGTTATATAAATAAACTTGCCTTGTGTTACCATGAGTGGCCACAGAGGGTGGGGGGTATGGGGGGAGTCTGTTCTGAGTTTAAGTGCCACATCCAGGTATTTAAATCCATCAGTGTGTTCACTCCTGGTCCTCAGTCAGATCCATCCTCATGGACGTTTCTAGCACCAGAAAACAGAGACAGAAGCAGAGGCTCAGACACAGCAGTGCACAAACCAACAGGACACGCCACAGCACCATCCGTGTTTCACACACATTCTATGGTCCTACTGGGATCTATGGTCCTACTGGGGTCTGTGGTCATACCTGGATCTATGGTCCTACTGGGGTCTGTGGTCATACCTGGATCTATGGTCCTACTGGGGTCTATGGTCATACCTTGATCTATGGTCCTACTGGGGCCTCTGGTCATACTTGGATCTGTGGTCATACTGGGGTCTGTGGTCATACTGGGGTCTGTGGTCATACCTTGATCTATGGTCCAACTGGGGTCTGTGGTCATACTGGGGTCTGTGGTCATATCAGGTCTGTGGTCATACTAGGGTCTGTGGTCATACATGGATCTATGGTCCTACTAGGTCTGTGGTTATACTGGGGTATATGGTCATACTGGGGTCTGTAGTCATACCTGGATCTATGGTCATGCTGGGGTATATAGTCATACTGCGGTCTGTGGTCATACTGGGGCCTGTGGTCATATTGGGGTCTTTGGTCATATTGGGTCTTTGGTCATACTGGTGTCTGTGGTCATACTGGGATCTATGATCATACTATTGTCTATGGTCCTACTGGGGTCTGTGGTCATATCGGGTCTGTGGTCATACAGGGGTCTGAGATCATATTGGGGTCTTTGGCCACAGTGGGGTCTATGGTCATACTGGGATCTATGATCATACTGGTGTCTATGGTCATACTGGATTCAGGGTCAGTCCACTGAGGCCTCATGGTCGCTCAGGTTGGAGAACTGTTTGAACTGTTTTCTTTCTTCCTGACACAACCTTCCACGTGCAGCTGGGGTGAAGGTTCTCTCGCAGGTGTGTTCTTACGCCAGCGTGTTGTGATTCTAGTTCCCCTCCATATTTTCATAGCTGCGTTTCAAAAGTGAACGTCACCTCTCATAAAACACCAGTACGAGATGACGTACACGTGAAAGCGCTGCCTTGAAAAACACAGCTCGTCAAGACCTGAATGGCCTTTTTTTTGGGGGGTGAAACACTTGAGGGTATTGATTCAGGGGGAGGCTTCAGTAAACAGGTGGCAGGTCTTTCACCTGTATGTGACCTCTCCGACAGGTAGTTTCCTAGGTTTTCCTTCTTGGAACAGTGTTTTTTCAGTGTTCTAACACCTACTCTGAACAGTATGTGACCGGGCTGGAGGAGTTGATTCCTCATTTTTCATTGGCCAATGACTCGAACGTACTCACAGCTCTGGAAAAAATGAGGAGATTGGTCCAAATCTGTGAAACCCACTGAAAAACCTCTGGAATGTTTATCCAGAATGAGATGGATGGTCACAAACAATCAATCGGGGTAAGCTCTGGGCATTGTAGTTCCAAGGGTGGCATAAAGGAACAAACAGCCAAATAAAAGACTGATGGAAGGGCACAACAAGACACACCGGCGCTGGGAATCACAACGACATTCTGCCAAAAACTGGTCTGCAAACATGCCATCAATGCATTTAAGGCCTCGACAGAACTGGAATTTTAAAGCAACTGTAATTCTGACGTGTCACTATGTTCTACAAATTGTCATAAAGGGTTTTGATGTAAAATTTCTGAGAAATGTAGTAAATAGTTGAGATTGAGCTCAGTATTTCAGCATTGTTTTAATAATAGTTTAACGAGAACCTATGAGTGATAGTCAGCCGTTATCAGGCAAAGAATCAAAGGAAAAACTCCATGATCATACTGAAACAGTATTGGAAGTGTCATAATACAGTGACTGGTATATGTTTTGTTCAAGGTTACTTTATTTGTAGCCATGGGCAGATTTGTTTTGCAAAGTAATTGCATTTGGCATCACAACAAAACACACATTAAACCTGTTAGGCAGGTACTTGTCTTGACTGAGTGTCAAGACAAAAAGTGCTCAGTGTTCCACAATTCATCAATGTAGCAGCATGGAGAAATAAAAGGATGAGACACAAAAAAAACAAAACTTTTTTTTAAAATCCTAAAATAAGATCAAATAAATAAAAGTAAGACGTGATACAATACAATAAAACTTCAAAAAAATAAAAAGCCCAAATAAGAACCTAAAGGTTAAAAATTAAGTCACAATAATAATTAGATTAGATTAGATATACCTTTATTTGTCCCACTCAGGGAAATTCCAGAATACATTTCCAATGTCCAATGACACTATTTGTTGGCCCTCATCTTATTGGTCAGTTTTTTGTAGTCTGAGTGGAAGGGAAATGATGATGCAACACTGATGATAACAATGATGGTGCAACATGCAGACTAAACCACCGCAATCAAACTGTCTTAATCATTTGGTTTGTAAACATTATTCAAAATACCCATCCCTATTCCATGCTAATGCTAACTTACTGAGTGTATTCAGGAAGAGGTTAAGCTGTTTGATTCAGATCTGGACGGGGTGAATGGAGGAGGGTCCAGAGGTAATATCTCCGACTTTGGGCCCAGCTGGAGCACGTGGACTGGAAATTACACTTTGAGATTCAGCGTAAGGTCAGGAGAAGGAAGAGGGAAAGAGGTGTAAAGAGATGAAGTCGAGGATAATATCCAACTGTGTTCCGTTTCACTTTCCACTTTTCTAAATGCGCTCTCTGCGTACACCCGCATATGACATCCATTTTTCATGAGCATTTCTCATCCTGAATCTGATATTTGACTGGTGCTCTGCCATCAATACCACCAAATACACTGCTTTTAGAAACGCAGTTCAAAAAACATGAAGACAAAAAAAAAAAAACAGAAAATGGAACTCCAGGAATGGAATACACCAGTAAGCCTGAACCATACACCGCTCCATATCCACACATTTCTGCAAAAATACCTATGAAAATACCAGCGACAGTGTAAACAACCCCGATGTAACAGTAGCAAACAAAGGCACAGAATAAAGTACAGGTAGTCCTCGGGTTACGCCATATTCGACCTACGATGTTTCAACTTTATGACGCCCGAGTATCATCCGCCATGTTGTCTCCAGTCGCCGTATCGTGTAGAGTGTCTGTGTTTAAGGATCTGTGTATGTTTCCAGATCTGGACCGTGGTGACTCTTGTGGTTTTTGCGCATGTCTCACAACCCCAGACTACAGACTCCTGACCCAGCGTCCCAGGGCCCCCCACAGGAGGTTCCCCAGACATCCTTCGGGGACGCCCCGAAGAGGCGGCTCTGCCCATTGCTTCGGGTCAGAGAGGTTTTTTTTAAAATGAACTTTATTTAGAACTTAACAAAACAAAAGCCGGCTCTGATGACTCCGCTGAGATATGCAAGCTGCTGCAAATTAGACACATGACATGAAAAACAAAGCTAAAAAATAATAGTAATAATAAAACCCAAAGAACCAAGAGGAAAGCTATTACGATGGGAAGAAAGCTGGACATGATCAAAAGGTAGGACAAAGGGCGAGACGCTGACGAACATCAGTAAAGCCTTAGGGTTCAGTTGGTCCACCGTGGCCACCATTATTGAAGGACAAACCCTGCATTTTTATGTGTATTTGGATAGTTATTTAGAGATTTAGAGAGTATTTAGGGAATATTTAGGGGGTATTAAAGGGTTAATTCAGACTTACGGGGAAAATCCGGTTACATCACCAGCGTAGGAATGGAACTCGTTCGTAACCTGAGGACCATATAAAATATCACTTTTGCATCACTTTTATATGGATATAAAAGTGATGCAAAAAATTAAAAAATCCAAATAAATAAATATCAAAATAGATTTTATACCGTTGGGAAAACAGGAAAGTTTTGATTAAAGTGTATCTTCTGCATTTGTCTCCATTTAAGGACAATTAAAGATGAGTGGTGGAAT
Organism: Gymnapogon annona; assembly: GCA_029814585.1. Lineage (NCBI taxonomy): Eukaryota > Metazoa > Chordata > Actinopteri > Kurtiformes > Apogonidae > Gymnapogon > Gymnapogon annona. Next base: position 3,065 of record JAPTHA010006585.1, on the reverse strand, counting down.
TTGAGCAGCTTTTTTCATCATATTTTATTATATCCACTCTGTGATTAGGAACCAGTACGTCAGAGGGACAGCACATGTTAGAGGTGTTGGAGATAAGGTCAGAGGTCAGGCTGAGATGGTTTGGACATGTCCAGAGGAAAGAGAGTGAATATATTGGTAGAAGGATGATGAGTCTTGAAGTTCCAGGCAGGAGGTCTAGAGGAAGAGCAAAGAGGAGGTTTACGGATGTAGTGAAAGAGAATATGAAGGTAGTTGGTGTGAGAGTAGAGGATTCAGAGGACAGGTTTAGATGGAGGACAGTGATTCGCTGTGGAGACCCCTGAAGGGACACCTGGCTTGTTACGAGTTCCTAAAAAAAAAAAAAAAACCTGACCCTACCCACAGGAGATTGGTATCATAGCTTATCTGAAATCATCATAATGCTAATAATTACTTTGTCCATGAAGTAGATGAATTTGAGAAATGATGGAATGAGTTATTAGGAACACTAGGAAGTACAGTAATCAAGAATAAAAAGCAACTGATTCAGATCACAGACATAATCAGTCACTGACACTAGAGGGCAGTGAAAGCACACGGACCCTGAACATGTCAGAGACCAAACTCACCAAAAACCTAATACGTACAGCAAAAGGAATCAATGCCAAAAATGAGCCGAATAGAACTTTTACCAACAGTGGGTTTTCGTCCTTTTATAAACACTATGTCAATAACCATCAACAAAAGATACATAGACATACAGTCTATGTATCACAGCATTCCCACAATCCTCTAAAGAATAAAATAGTCCAGAAAATGAATCATTTTGTATTTCAAGTGCATATCTTTGTGATTTTAATATAATTTGTTTCAATGTTGAATTATTTAATTTGCTCCATTCAGGTTAAATGTTGCTGCACTTTTATTGTAAAGCACTGGGATTTTATTGGTGGAAACTGCAAAAGAAATAAAGTTGACATACTTTACACAGTTTAAGATTATTCACTATCATTCAATGTGCTGTAATTAGAAAAGTTCACAACACCATTTGGCTTCATGTGACTTGAAAACAATGTGGACTCTTTTGTGCCAAGACTGTGTGAGTGTGTGACACGCTGACAGGATAGGTTTTATTTTGTGGAGGGAGTAAAAAATTAAATATAAAGAAAGCCTATAATGAAATAATGAAGTGAAGACCCCTTGAACAAAACGAATCTCTGTGACCAAGCCTTTTGTCAAGTTTCACTGATTGGATTCCTCAAGTTTGCAGATTTGAATAATACATTTAATTTGAAATTTGACTTTTTATGGTTTAAAAAACATCACTAAGACCATATTATTTGCGGTCTTTTTCTGGACTACTTTCATTCTGTTAAACCACAAGTGTCAAACATGTGCCTCGGAGGCCGTATCCGGGCCACCAAAGGGTCCAGTCTGGCCCTTCAGAGGAATCTGTGCAACACTGAAATTACACTGATAATATTAAAGATAATATTAGTTCAGGTTCCACATTCAGATCAATTCAATCTCATGTTGGTCAGACCAATAAAACACTGACACTTCATGCTATACAATACAACATAATAACTTAAATATACTCACAACTCCAAATTTTATCATGTATTCACAGTAAAAAAAAAGTAGTATTTAACAAAAAAATGGAATAACCTGAACAATTATGAACAACCTGAAATGACTTAAGAGAAGTCAGAGCAATTTTAACAATATTCTGCCTGTTATTAACTAATGTATGTATATGTATATGTATATGTCTATGTTATAATGTACTGCAAATGTTAAACTGAAGTATAATATTGTTAAAATTGCACTTAATTTTCAGTGTATTCATGTTTATTTGTGTTGCTTTAAAGGATAGTATTAGATGTGAACATTTTTATCATATAATTTGACTTGTTTCACTCTAAAACATAAAGGAAAGTTTGGAGTTGACATTATTTATACATTATTATGGTATTATTTTACTGGTTCGGCCCACTTCAGATCAAGTCTAGCTGAATGTGGCCCCTGAGTGAAATGAGTTTGACACCCCTGTCTTAAAGTGTTGTGGTATCTGATAGTGCTGTTAGGTACGGTGGCCGACATGAGTCAAACGCCCATGCCGAACAGGTGAACGTAACACGTGCACGGTCACTTACATTTACTCCTGCTGTAGTTTGAACCCCTGCCAGTCAGCTGTTTTCTCTCATCATCCCCTGCGTCGCTTTATCAAACTGTTCCGTTGTACAGACTGCTCATCAGGCGTATTTCGTTAGCTGGGATTTTTGCTTTGTGTAGTTTTGTGTATTTGCAACGCGTTTAATAATTATGTTTGTTTTTTACAGCGCGTTTTTTTTCCACTAGCACCACCGTCATATTTTTTTAACCTGGTTTAACTTGTGTTTGAGACTGTGAATACGTACTTCTGGACATGCCGCTGATTTCTCTGGAGACGCGCTTGGCCGCCCGTTGCAGCGTGTTTTGACTCATGTCGGCCACCGTCGCTACACCGTGCGCACACGTGCAACACTAGATTGTAATACCGCTGACGACCACGAGATGGAGCTGCTGAAACACTAACACTGAACTCCAGTTATGACACTTTTTTACTCCCCAGACTCTTTCCTGCCTTATTTTTATTTGGACTTGGTACGTTTTAGGCCATCTGATTATATTTTTTAGGAAGTAACACTAATAAAACTAACAAATGACGCCGCACAAGTGTAGGTGTTTAAATGGATAAAAAAATAACTAACTTCAAATGTAAATACTAAGTTTGGAACACTGATACTAAAGAAGTCAATTATGACTTGTATTATGAACTAACAAACAATGTAGTTGAAAGCTGCTCAAACAGGTAATAACTGAATGAATGAATGAACGAATAAACTTTATTGTCATTGCACACGTTACAATGAAATTTATGCAGCCCCCCCCCAGTGCAATCGAGCATAAACAAGATAAAAAACACAAAAGTATATAAATAAGACTCGATAATAACATTAAAATAATATACTTTAAAAAACCCTGCGATGAACTGGCGACTTGTCCAGGGTCCCCCCCCCCCCGCCTTCGCCCTATGTAGCTGG
>JAPTHA010006563.1:0-10281 GCA_029814585.1 Gymnapogon annona | reverse complement strand
TATTTCCATATTTATTTGTGTTATCAGCTGACAATTCTATGACATTTCGTTACCAGATTCATTGTGTGTGTGTGTGTGGAATGACAATAAAGGAAGTCTAAGTCTAAGTCTAAGTCTAATGTGGCCAAATTTGGCCCCTGAACTGACATGAGTTTGACCCCCCTGCTCTAGTGTGTTTTATCTGATGATCACAGTGAAGGAGCCACTGTCCCTCCAACAGAAGCACTGTACGTTTGCAGAAAGAGTTTTAGGGCTATTTTTAACTGGGGACGGGATGGGATTGTGTTACATGATCCCATTTCTTACAAGATATGCAGCAGTTTACAGAACAGGAACAGGTCGGCCCACATCTTTACAGTAAAGTTTTTCTTTTTTGTTAAGGGAGTCTAAAGGTACTCCCTGTTTCTACGGACTTCAAAATAAAAGCACTTTCTGAGCTTTACTATGAGTCTTTTGACAATTAATATATAAACTTAAACCATCATGAATTGCCTGGACCTCATTAAATGAAGATTAATTGGTCTCAACAGGAATGACCAGGCCGTAGCAAAGCCTGTCCAATAAAAGTCTTAGTTCTTTACCTGATTTTAAAATATGTAATATTTAAGCAGCTTGATACACACACGCGCAGACACACATTTAAAATTTAAAATCTTATTTGAAAACTGCAAATATTAGATTGGACTTTGTTCTTGTATGACTTGAGCTAATGTAAGCTTGTTTTGTTATGTTATGAAAAAAAATACAAACCTTTGAGTGATATTTTTCTTGCATTTCATTTTAATACCGGGATGAGGTATTTTGATATTAATCTTTTGATCTTACTAAAAAGTATTGTTATTGGAATCAGCAAACGGACCGGAAGCAGTAATATCCTGATCAGTACATCAACACTTTAAACATGAAAAACAATATTTTTCCTCAGAAATACTTTATGGATCTCGTATATTTGGAAATAATATTTCCCTGACAATTACAAAAACTGCAACCTTTTACTTTCTACTTCTTGAGTAATCATCCTCCAAAATCCCTTCCAGGCTACAAAAGTGTTTCAAATGTTTTAAGATTAAACTCATTGATGACTAAAATACATAAATAAATAATAAAATACATAAATAAATAATAAAATACATAATAAATAATAAAATAAAAAATAAAATACATTTTTTCAATAAGTACCTCATGGATTTGATATATTTGGTATAAGTGCGTCACATGCTATTAGCACAAACCCTACAAATGACTTAAGTAAAAGCATTAATTAAAACAATAAAAATCTGAGACAGGCCTATGCTTTATTTAAAAAAAAAAACCTGAGTCAGCCTGATATGCAGATTTACATACTTGTTGATTTTATTCACATTCTTGTTGTTCAAAGGTTTGAGAGACATGAGCAGAAATAAACCACAATTCCAATCAAAATTGCATTTTTTTCATCCTCAGTCATTTCAGGATCATATTTGTTGAGGTTATTCATATGCATTAATGTAAATGTTTTCATAGTGCAGTGTCGTTTGTTTCACATGAATGAACACAGTTATAAATAAATCAAACAATTGAACCCGTGCAGCATCTGTCCCATCAGCCGCCGTCTGCGACACCAGCACCTCCATCGGCCTGCAGCCAATCCCCCGCCACGCCAGAGATATTTACAAACAATCTTTTCAATTCAAAATCAGACTGAGTAGCTCAATTAAACAATTAACCAGGGACAGAGAGATGGGTGTTTTTTTTTTTTTTTTGTAATGGATTAGTCACATTCAGAATCCTCTTTATTTGCAGAGAATATAATAATAATAATGTAAGTAAAAGTTAAATTAGATTGTTAACGCGTGTACTTTAAGAATCCAGTGGCAAAATTGTGTTACGGGTGGAAAAACAATCTATAGTAAATAAGAAATTAATCTGAAAATTAAATGCATGTAAATAAGTGTAAAATGTTTCCTTGAGACATTACTGCACTTTTCTGCATTCGCCACAAACACCAACAAACCATCCAGGAAAAAAAAAGAAAAAGTAAAATGATTTCAACACCTTTGATTGTGACACAGAATACTTTAATGAATCCATTGGCAAAATGGTGTGTGTTACAGTTCAGGTAGAAGGAGATCATCAATACTACAAAAATATATAGAGACCTAAATATACACATACAGAAACAGAATTACAATATGTAATGTATCATGTAAACAACTCATCTAGAAAAAAAAAGTGTTTTCATTAAAACAAGTCAATTTAAAAAAGAAAGAAGTAAACTGTAAACTGAAAGAAGTAAACTGTATGGAAAAGATTACAGCAAGTCTATGAGGATGGAAACGTACACAGGAAGATGGAACTCTTTAATAGATATACATTTGAATTCAAATGGAGGGTGTAGGATGGACTGAGTGGGTGATGAAGACTGATAGACTCCTCAGCATTATGGTTTTCATCATCTTAGTTCTTGCTTTGTGTTTTTTTTCTTTCTTTCTTTTTGCTTTTTTTATAGGGAGGGGGTTCATCTCTTTTTTTCTATTATTATTATGTGATTGGTTTGATCTACAAAATATGTATGTGCACAATTTATTTTGAGTTACAATATGAAAAAATGGTGGAACTTTGACACGGTCATACTTGATATTCTCAATAAAAGTAAAAAATAAATAAATAAATAAAACAAGTCAATTTAACCCAGTGATTTGTGAGATTTAGAATCCTATTTATTTGACAGATACATGAACCCACACTGAAGACAGATGATACTACAAGTGTCCACCAGAGGACGGAGTTGGACACTTTGACCCGGAGTTTCTGATCCAAGAATAAAACCTGCAGGAAAAAACTTCAGGAAACGGTTTAAGTGAACATTAAACTGAATGTTTCTTACAAAATGTGCTGCAGCTGAATACGAACAGTTAACTGGGACTCAACATCTCTAGTGTAAAGTTTTTCTGACGCCACAATTTAAACGTACTTCCTTTTTGTACAGACTTCAAAATAAAAGCACTTCCGGCAATACACGAAGTCTTTGCTCTTTAATCCTGATCAGCTTTGTTCTAAATGTCTTTTGACAATTAGGTGAAATATCTGAAAAATAAATAATGCGTCCATTTACACTTAAACCAGCATGGATTGCTTGTTTTTATTCTAAACTCAAATAAATTAGTCTCAACAAGAACCTCAGTGGACGTATGAATGCAGAGCCTTTAGAATAAAAGTTTTATTTCTTATCTGATTTTGTTTAAAATCTAAGCTGCGTGAATATTCATTTTTCTACATTTAAATTCCTATTTAAAACTTTACATTTTTTTATAACAAATGCTGTCTTTGTATGATCTCATTTGGTGAAGGCTTGTTCAAAACAAAACAAACAAACAAAAAACTAGTTTGTTATATTATGAAACATAATACACACCCTTTTGTTGCATTTAATTTTAATCTAATTTTCTGTGAAGAGCCATAGACCAGGATTTCATGGTTGTTGTATAATCAAGATTTTATACTGAAAAAAAACCCTCCAAACAACTTAGTTGATACGTCATACATTATCAGCACAAACATTGTGACCTACTTGTACTGTCTACTTATGGAGTAATTGTACCAATACTACAAATACTTGTTCAATAGTATATGATGTAGACATTTATTGGAAAAAGCATTTTATTCGTATTTGAATTTAGTATTTCAGAGGGAAAAAAAGACGATTTGCAACGTGAAAGGAATTTGAAATTAAGACGACTCCAAAAATAGACAGTAAAAGTAGTTCATCATATTTGTGCTATTAGCGTTTGACGTGTTAATATTAATAGCATTATTTAAGGCAGAGCTGCAGTGATTACTTCCAAATGAGTCAGTCCATCAAGAGCTGATTTGATGAGAAAAAAATTATCATGTAGAAATATACAAATAATGAAACAATTTTTTTATATTTAGTTTTTTGTTCATTTTTAGGAATATCTTTAAATTATCTCAGTTTTTTCCAGTTTTGCTGATTGTATCCTAAAATAATGCAAAATAATGATGTAAATGATGATGATGTTTCAACCGTTAGCAGCTGTGAGCGCTATGCTAACGGTGGCTGGGGACCCTTTCATTCATCCTTCAATCATGTATGATGTCTTTGCCTTTGTTGTCCATGTTGTGCAGGATTCAGTTTGCTGTTGTGTATCTGTTTCTGCTCTCGTGTTCTTTTTTCTACTCTTTGTTTAAGCTGCTATCCATCCATCCATCCTCAACCGCTTATCCGGGGCCGGGTCGTGGGGGCAGCAGTCTAAGCAGGGAGGCCCAGACCTCCCTCTCCCCACACACTTCCTCCACTTCTTCCGGAGGGACCCCAAGGCGTTCCCAAGCCAGCCGAGAGCCAGCATGTTTAAGCTGCTGTTTTTGAAATTTCCCCTCTGGGGACTAATAAAGGCTTATTCAATTCAATTAAATAAAATAATATCCTCAAAATAATGAGGACTCCAAATTTAGACATTTACAAATCAGATATTCACACATATTCATTGGACAACGCCTTCAGCCTTATATTATATATATACGTATATATATATATACACACACACACATATGTATATATATACTGTACATACACAAACATATATACATACATATATACATACACACACATATATATATAGATATATGTATATATGTAGAGACAGAGAGAGAGATTAGTAAATACTTTCGGGAGAGTGGTGGATATTTGTTTATATATTGGCTAGTGTATATATATATATATATAGTGTATATATGTATATATATATATATTGGCTAGTGTATTGTGTTGGTTTTGGAATTCCATTCATATACATTTTTATCTATTCACTAGTCTCACCATTACCAAAAGCATCCCGTCTCACGCTGAGAGGCTGCAAATACATTATCAGCAAGATATTTCTTTTAAGATATAATTATATTTAGATATAATCAAATTCTCACTTACATCCACGACTGCAGAAACCTGATGTTGAACGGTTCACGTCAACGGCTGCACTTTAATGGGTCGCATGTTTTATTTAATGTGTAACAGTTTTCTCTGATATGTACATATTTACATTCAGCTGCGGACAGTGTCATTTTTGCCTAATGTCACACATTTCTTCACTATGTACAACCTAATGCAGTAAAAACCTACAACGATACCAAAACTTTACAACAGATCCACTGTGACCCACAGCAGTTAAAAAAAGAATAGCACACAGTGTACTTGTACAGTCAGACTTCATGTTGCCGTCGGTATACGGTTACACGTTCACATGCCTGAGATGTACAAAGTAGCAGGAAAAGTACCATAAAGGAAAGATTGAATGCAGCATTGAACCAGGGCTGAGTTCACACAGAATCCAGTGGGAAAAAAAATCATGAATGAGTCTTTGGTTTACTGCAGTAGAAACAGTAGAGTTGAACAGCGTGATGCAACATGTTCATTCAATGTGCAGTCCTCAGTATGACTCCGAAGCATCATCACAGGATCTCCACTGTCCACCTCTGGACCAGTTTTCTCTCATCGAATGTGTTTAGGTTTATGTGGTTCTTATCATATTGATGCCCACCTGCAAAACAAGGCACGGTAAATAAAGTCAGTCATATTCCACATGTGCAGTTAAAATCTGTCCAAAATGGTTTTCGTCTTGTGACACACGTCAAATACCCAACAAAGTTTACTTGTTTGGTGCCAAATCATAACAGCAGTCACCTCTTCACATATGGAGCTGAATACACACACACACACTGGCCACAGTAGAAGGAAAAATGTCCTTTTAACAGGAAACCTGGAGTGAACCCTGACCCCTGGAGGATGGAGGTCAGAATGCTTAGATGGCGCCATGATAGGCAGCCTGTTCACCACAGCTCCTCAAACGTTTCCTACTTTAAGTTTTTCTGCCTCGACTGTCGTGGTCGAGTTAGTTGGATTCTTTTACAACACGGACATGCAACATTTTTTGAGTTTCGTGAGGGTAGTAGTCCGGTTTGCTGCTCTTATGGCACTCAACATCACAACGGCTGATCTAGTGAGCCAGTCTATTTTACATTCGGGATAAGCTGTTGAAGTTAGCAACAGCAGGGTACTCCTGGAAAAGTGACCCAAGATTCCAAAGGAATTACAGCGTCGGAGGGAGGATGCAGAGCTGGAGGGAGTACTGGAGAGGAGGAGACGGTATGAACCGAGCGTTCCATCTACTCTAATGGGTAACAGAAGATCTTTACCCAACAAGATAGAAGAGCTAACAGCGCTAACCAGACTGCATCAGGACTACAAGCAGAGCAGCCTCCTGCTGTTCACAGACACCTGGCTCATGAGCACCACACCAACAACACACAGGACTCCGTTTATAACTTTGGATGGTTTTCTGTGTTTGTGGGGCAAACGCGTATTGTGTATGTCATATAAGAATTCAACTCATGTACTGTATATCTGTCGGTTCTCATTTCTACTCATTGTATTTGGCTGCGGAGAGGCACAAATTTCCCCGCTATGGGATAAATAAAGTTCTATCTAATCTAACCTAATCCACACTGACCAGTCGGGGTCAAAGGGGGAGAGGGTAAAGCAAGCGAAAGAGAGAGAGAGAGAGAGAGGGGAGGGGGAATATAAGGATTGGGAGGGGAGATAAACACATGGATGTACAACAAACGGAGCTCCATCTATTACAAAGATGAACAGATGGAGTGAATATAATGACCCTACACTGGGACAAGTGTACACAACTCTAGGTAGAAATACTACAAATATAAGTACTAGCAGTGAACGAATCGCTGTTACAACTGACAACACACACAACAGAGTCCTACACCGTCCATACACTCATGAAACACACTCCATCACAGCTCCAAACAGATGCAAGAGGATGATGGGATATGAATACAGGAAGAACAAATACAGTGAGCAGCTTTTAGACGTTGAGGTGAGCGTTACTTGAGGCCTTTAAGAGGAACTAAAACATAAAATGATGCTAAAGCAGCAATTACTTTGAGGACAATTAAAACAAAGCGGACGGTGCAGTGCAGAGCTCACCAGGAGGTGGAGCCACTGAGGCAGGACTGAACTACAAGCAAGAGAAATGGTAAACCTGAAGGACAGTGCACAATGGGAGCTGAAAGAGTCCATGAGACCTTTAGGAACCTGTGTATGGACGGTGTGATTCTCCACCAATAGGACGATGAGACTATTATCAAGAGTTGGAGACAGAACCTCAAAGAAAACTGATGTACACAAATAACGTTTAAAACTCATGATTCGTTTACAGAAATACTAAAAATGCAGGTGTAACAATGGAATCTGACCTTTGACCTCTAAGACCAGGTTAGGCTGGAGGTGGTAGTGGACCACACCATCTGGAGTAATGTTCCAAAGGTAGTTGCTTTTGTCCTTCCCAGGAGACACACACAGCCTGCTGCCCGCCATCGCCACGCTGGCCGACGTCTGAAGGCAGCAGTCCTCCACCAGCTGCACACACACACACACACACACACACACACGGCACAGCAGTGGAGATGTTATGACTGAGTGGTTTTCTTTAAATTTCACAACCAAGATATGGAACCATTTTTTAACTACCGGTACATGGAAAATTTACCAGCACACCACATTGGTTCCGCACTATATACCCGAGCAGGGCTTGTAGGACTTTGGAGGTTAGAGGTCAACATATGTTTCTATGTGATTCATGCAGTTCACTTATTTAGAATTTTCTTTGTTTATTTAGTGTTTTTTTTGTCTGTTGTCTGATGTCTGTTGATCCTCTCATTGTTGATAGGGAATGTTGTCTTTTAGTGTATGAATGTAACTGTAATATTGTCTAATCAAAAATGAAAATAAAATAAAATGATACAGCAGGCTTGGAAGATGAATAAATGAACGACAAAAAAAAATCTTGTAACAAACTGGCGGTCGTCTTATTTAAAAGGGACTCTTGGCCACAGTGCACGTTCCATTAACAGAGGAGCCTCTTTAGTGGAGGTCTATTCCCCAGTCACTGTTGTGAACACAGTTATTTCCTGTGTTTGTCGTTTTATCCCCGTCGTTGTTTTCAGGTATGTGCTTGACAATAGCACTGACAAACGCTGAAGTGTTTTTACACGGGTCACAATATGGTTACTGCAGGAAAGTAACTGTTTAATGTCAGTGTTTGATTTAAAAAAAAAAACCTCTATAGTTAGAGCCCATGTGCGCTGCGGGGACACACATTGTTAAGAGTATGAGTACACTGAAGCTGATCATGGTTTTCATTGCAAGAGCACATATGAGGTGGATTTAGATGAACGGTTGAGTGTCGTGAAGTCTTGAGCTTTTGTTTATTGTACTAGTATTGCGTGTCTCTGTATTTTTATGTGAATTTTTTTTCACTTGTCCATCTTTTATCACGCTGTGACCCTGCTGCCTCCATATAGATAACTGTGTCAGTTACAACAAACAGTGCTTGAGTGTTCCTGTGTTTGGATTGAGGCAGTACCTTGCAGCTGAGCAGTCCTTTCTGATAGATCCAGATCTGCTCCACCCCTCCGCTCTCCTCCACAGCCTGGACCCTCATCAGATTTATGTCGTCCACCGTTCCCGTCAGAGACATCATGCATCCTGTCTCTTTGTTGCGCAGGCGTAGGTACTGCTGTTTCTGTTGATGGAACACATGCAAAACCAAATCCAGTCATATATTAGGCCACGGGTAGGATTACTGTGTTAACAAGAGTGAATATAATGATATAATGTATTGTAATGTACTGACACATTTGTCCCTCTACAACTACAACAGATACGACTGAAATATACAACAGTACTGACAACAGTTTCAGAAAAAAAAACAGACTCAAGTACCTGCTATTATGAAATTCCTACATACTTAACATGCGTTGAACTCTTCCGTGTGGATAATACTATACTTGCTGAACTAAGTCCAACAACTTTCAATATTCTCTTCAACTTTTATATCATACAACCAGTTTTACACACAGTATTTATAGTCTAACTTATTTGTTCTGTTATGTTCATTCTTTCATTTCTTTTTATTTAACTTCATTCCCCTCAAAATTTGTTTTATTTTTTATCTTAACAGAAAGAATATCTGAACAGTGAGCAGAGCTTAACCAGAGTAATAAAGTAATAACTGGCCAATAAAGATTGATTTGATAGTTTTGCACCTTCTGTGGAACAGAAATGACACTAAATACTGACTTACCTGTAGAAGACATGGAGCATAAACTGAGCAAAACTAAACACTATGCATGACATTTCCCCGTTCTTTACCATTATATTTTAATGAACATGCTGAGTCATAGATATCCTCATGACATCTGTGTGAAAACAACATAGGTCCGGGTGGCCTTTGACTTCTGCACAGTACTGGGTACATTATTGTAAATCGTAACCTTCGTGGTCAGAATGATCTCACACTAATGTCAAATCATGTAACACCAGACAGAGTCATAACATGAAGTCCAGTAGAACACAGTGGTCCAAACCTGGATTAATGGACGCAGTGATCCTGTCCGCTGCCAGCTGCTGAACTGGCACCAGTCGTGCACTTGACCGGGTCGGAGTAGCAGCTGTCGACCCCGATAGTTACTGCCTTCATAGACCACCCACCTGCAGAAGAGGCCGCGGTCTGTTAGTTCAGCGTCACACATTTGTACAGAATGTGAATAAGTGCAAACGTCAGTAAAGCGACGTACATTCCTCCCTCCACCACCAAGGAGCGGACGTATCCATCCACGCCCGACTGTGTCAGATTCACGGCCCCGTTGGTCAGCACCGCCCTACGACCTCTGCAGCCTGTCTTACTGAACAGGACTACGGAGGGAAGAGACAACTCCTACGCAACAACAGCACAGTTTCATTAAGTACACGCCATGATTTTTAAGACTTTTAATCTTTCACACATCCATATACTGTACTCACTTGTCCAGCGGTCTGTGTGGAGCGAATGGTGGTGTCTGTGCAGAGGAAGCCCATGGCCTCTGTGTTGGGATACTCTCCCTCCTCCAGCACATACATGTTGCCAGTGAACTGCTTGCCCTCATACAACACCCAGCTGACACAAACACACAGGTCAAACTATTATGCACAACGACTTTATAAAGGAGCTCATTCACAACTCAGTTATGGCATCTGATACTAGACATCAGATGTGTTTCCATAAACATATTCCACCTGTATTTTAATGCTGGGTTTGAACATTTTTATGAAATGATAAAATGAAAAAGAAAACAAGGGAAAAAACTACTGCGTTTTTACACTCGCTCGTTGTTACTTTGGTTGATGAGATGAGAGCTGACCGAAGCACGAGGGAGAGTGGTAGGGGGGAG
>JAPTHA010006360.1:0-10296 GCA_029814585.1 Gymnapogon annona | reverse complement strand
ACACACACACACACACACACACACACACACACACACACACACACACACACACACACACACACACACACACACCCCCCTCCCTTGTGTGTGAGGCTTAAAGGACTGAAGGATGGATGTTTTCACCGGTGTGTTCAGGACATTCTCTCCATTTTATGGCATTTGTCGTGAATATACTTGATTTATTTTTGGAAAAAGGTCACGTTCCTCCTCTTCTGACAGTGTTTTTTTTTTTTATTATTAGAGAGAGAGAGATAAACACATTCCAATCATAATAAAGCATTTGCTCCATCAATATAAGGGTCGCTGAAGGAGGAGGAGGTTATTATAGCGAGGACGTGTCATTGACGTTATGATAACTTTAACTGATCCAAAACAACAAGTTACACAAATCGGAGAAGATGAAGAGGAGACAAAGACGAGACGAATGAAGACGACGAAGAGGAGACGAAAAGAAGAAGACGAGACGAAAGAAGACGACGAAGAGGAGATGAAAGAAGACGAAGACAAGATGAAAGAAGGCGACAAAGAGACAAAAGAGGAGACGAAAGAAGATGAGACGAAGGAGACAAGAAGTAGACAAAAGAAGGATGATGAAGAGGACAAAAGACAACAGGAAACAGACAAAATAAGATGATCAGCAGAGACGAGAATCAGACAAGACAGATGAACGGAGACGATGCAGACTTTCTGTGAGGCTTTCACACATCAACACTCTTTAACGTTCTGAGCTGTTGCGTTGCAGACGGAGCTCTTCCTCCTGCACTGACCTGTGATCAGATCTACAGACGCACTCACGACAACACACGCCTCAAACAGACAGGATCATGTGTCCTGTAATGGACCCGTGTACGTCCTGGAACCTGAGCGTTTGTACCCACTTCTCAGCGACTGCAGGTCTTTTGTAGACGTGACTCTGACGTCAGCGTCGACGTCATTCATGCCCACGATCAAACGGCGCCGACCACATTCACGTTAACGTGTCCCACAGCTGGAACTCACACAATGGCTCATATAATAATATTGGATTATTCTCTGAACGAGGGCTACGTTAAGACCAGGGGTGTCAGGGGTGTGTGTGGAGCCTCCATTCTTCTGGAAGTGTTTGAGTTGGTGTGTTTTAATCACATTTTTTGTCAAGTTAAAAATAGTCTTTCATATTAGAATTTTTTTTTTTTACATTTTGACTATTTTAATTTTATTTCATATATACACATATTTCAAAGATATGAGAAACAGTCTATATTATACATCATCACTGTTGGGTGGAAACCTCTCATGCCCAAAAGGGATGTTTTTCAGGATGCTTGTAAAACGATGTATATTCCACATAAGTGAATGGAGCTCAGTGCAACTTTTGACACTTTTCATTGGCTAACTTTCTGTAAAACCCTCAGGCCAATGCGAAGGATGACCAATAGACTCGTTTGACAAAAAAAACCCAAAAAACAACAACAGACTTAGGAGGTTTCCACCCGACAGTGATGATATGATATATACAGTACCAGCAACACAACAGTGTCAAGGTTGAGCTGTAATTTCATTGTAAATAAATGCAGTTCGTTGTGATTCATCTCCGGATGTCGGAGCAATAAAACAAAAAGACGACAATTGCATAAAATCTATAAGAGGCAAGTTAAAAATGTAAACTGCATCATGTCAATAACATGATTTTTTGAGGAAGATCTAGAATATGAAATACATTTTTCCGAAATAATGTGAACGAACTTTTGTTTTTAACTTCTCTTTTTTTTGTCGTTTTTTTATTGTGTTGTCCTTTTAGAAAAGGCTAAACCCAGGGACTGGAGTTGAACATTAGCATTAGCATTAGCAATAAGCTGTGCGTCACATCAGCTCCAGACCTGAAGCCATGTCCGACTGCACTGTCCCTGTCAGACAAACAGAAACATACTCCACAGATACTGCAGGAGAACAGTGTGTGTTTTTTGTGGCACTGATCCATCCAAGGGTTACAACAGTAGATCTGCGCCGTGATGAGACCTGTTCATCAACACCACTACTCCTGGCTTTTCTTCAAGTGTGAGACTTAATTTGCGCAGATTCTGAAGTGAACTTGAACTCTGAATAACCTTGAGTCCAACCCCCCCTCCCAAATACACACACACACACACACACGCACACATACAGGCCCAACTGAGGAGGTCAGGACAAGCGATTCCTCTACAGGGGCTGTGTGTGTGTGTGTGTGTGTGTGTGTGTGTGTGAGAGAATGCCTGCCTCTTGGATCTTTTCCCTGGGACTTGAGTTCCAGTACAAGTCCAGACACATGGAAGATTAATGCCATTTAAAAACAACACAGGCCTTTCTCAGTCACCTGACATACACACATGAGGCACATGCAAACGACTGCATTTGAGCAGACACCAAAGGCTGAGAAATGATTCCATTTCACTCTGGGGTGTGTGTGTGTGTGTGTGTGTGTGAGAGAGATGTGTGGGGGATCAGATTTCATGGTGATTCACTCCCTGGTTGTTGAGGCTGTTTCACTTAAAACCACAAACGTGAACCTGATGGCGGCACTAGAACGGTGGACGTCTGAGTCGGAGGGTTCTGCACGACTGCACCTGGTGTGTAAAATCAGCACTGAGTGATACCATGAATGTGTGTGTGTTTGTGTTTTACAGAGTTGGGCTCGTTTTGCTCATATTGATCTATGAGATGCATGTTGTTGATATTTGTTTAGGTTATTCACATTTGTGAAAGGATTGTATGCAATTGTAAACCTGTTATAATAGTATGTTCCGTGTAATATTGGTGTCTTGCAGGTTCATCCCACGGGCCAGATTGGACCCTTCATCGGGTCACTTGTGGTCCGCGGGCCGCATGTTTGACACCCGCGGTCTGATGCAATGAGGGGTTCTGTGCATAAACATGTTTTGTAGTGAACTCCGGCTGTTGCTCAACCACTAGCAGCCACAGTGTTTAGACTTCAAACCACAGCTGACAAGAACTCCCAAGAACTCTGGTCAGAACGGCGGAGATGGTCGCCACGGCGACAGCCCCAGGGCAGCTCAGCGTCAATCCCACGCTCCACACATTTCAGACACTCGTATGCTGATTTACATTGACTTTAATCTGAGGAAACGCTCATCAGTGGCTGAGCTGAACACACACAGTGACAGAGCCTTAAACCCTTTATGTCCTCAAACGCACCAACCTCCATTTACCTGAGAAAACCTGCAGTCAAATCATCACATGTCAATATTATTCATTTAGCAATTTTCCCGAGGGGGACGAATAAAGGTTTATCTATTGGTTTTACCTTTTTCTTGTCATAAACACCAATTTACCGAGGAACCTTCCTGAGGGATTAATAAAGTTCTATCTATATACCCATCTATATATATCTCTTACCAATTTCAGCCTTGCTCAAAACTGACAAACATTCAGCAGTTCTGCAAGATTTTAACCCTTTAAACAACTGATTATTTCAATGATATTCTGAATGATTTATTACAAAATACAAACAAAAAAAACACCAAAAATATTAATATTTTTCCGCATCGTTGGCCTCATCACATACACTAACTGCCCAAGTCATACACTATGTGGACAAAAGTATGTGGACAGGTTGAGTCCAAGTGTATGCTTTCTAACAGGGGTCTGGATCCAGAACAATAATGACTAATGTCACTATATAGTTTAGATTGGATCAACATCAGTGCATTGATTAGTTTGGTTTACATTAGTATCTTTGATTATAAATTACGTGGACAGGTTGAATCCAGGTGTGTGTTTTCCAACAGGGGTCTGGATCCACAACAATAGTGATTAATGCATGATGTAGTTTCCTATTGGTACAGCTTCAACGGTGGCTGTGCTGCCTTCAGGGACTGAGCAAAGGCTCTGTAAATCTTTCAACTCCCCACACATAAAACAATGCTGTGAACCAATACATAAATTATTTCTATACATTTTTTTGAAGGAGCTATGAATAGAAAGTAATAAGGGGTAAGACCTCACATTCAGAAAAGTGGATGATTAAGGCTTTAAGGACCAATGGAAATTGAAATTAAACCAAATCCAACCGTGTTACCTCTCTCATGAGGATCTGCGCTCTCTGCACGAACACCGAGGGGCTGGAGACGTCGAACCTCTGCTGAAGACCCTCCAGGCTCAGCTGATCCACCTTCTCATAGCAGCTCTGCATCTTCACAGGATGGAAGGCCAACATGGAGATCCTGTCCATGTGCTGGACGTACAGAGAGCCACAGGGACATGAAAGGAAACACCACCATTATCTGAAAAAATGCTACAGTTTTAATACAACTAGGATTTCTAATGGATAATTTCCTGCTTTTAATACCATTTTCTGGTTTATTTTTCCCCTTTTATGTCCTAATTCAGTTTAGAACAGAATCATATTGAATAGAATACTGTACTTTAGTGCAATGTAGTGAAGTATATAGTATAGTGTAGTATTGTATATAGCAGTAAAAGTAAAAGAATGAGTAAAAACTATTGAAGTAATTCTATATGAAAACAGTCAATGCCTACAGCTGGCGCTCCAAGCTCATTCTAGTTCAGGGGCCAAATTCAGACAAATTTCTTGTGAAGTGGGCGGAGCCAGAACATTCATAACAGAATTACACATCAGTAATGCCAGCTTCAAACTTTAAGTAATGAAAATGTTTACATCTACAAACTGTCCTTTAAAACAATGAACATTAACAACCTCAAAACTATCAAGAAAAATAAGTGTAATTCTAACACTATTATACCTCAGTTTATAGTTTATACACGTACATTAAAATAAGTGTAATTTAAACAATATTGTACCTCAATTTATAATTTATACATTTACATTTAAATAAGCGTTATTTTAACAATATTACACCTCAGTTTATAACTTATACATGTAGATTAAAATAAGTTTAATTTTATCACTATTATACTTCAGTTTATAATCTATACATGTACATTACAATTTACAGATCACAGTGGATCTACAAGTACACAAAACATTTAGTAACAGGTAGAATATTGATAAAATTACACTGACTTCCCTACAGACATTTCAGGTTGTTCATATTTGTTCAGGTTATTTATGTTTTTTTTGTGAAATGATACTTTGTGTTCATGTAAATCAGGAACATTACATGAAAATATTTAAATTTACACAAAGAAACATTTGTAGTTGTATTTATTGTTTATTATGTTCACATTTTTCCCGGTCTGTAGGTGGAACCTGAACTATAATTTTTTGTAAATATCTTTGGTGTCATTTCTGCATTTCACAAATTCGCCCCACAGGCCGGATTGGAACCTTTAGTGGGACACATCTGGTCTCCAGGACGCATGTTCGACACCCCTGATCGAGTGATCAAATGTCTTGTCCTTGCTCTCACCTGAGCCACCGTCTCCTTGGTTCCCTCGTTCAGGGTGTTCTTGCTCATGTCCACCAACTCCCTGAAGAACACCTCTCTGACCTCGGAGAAGCCTCGGCTGGTGGGTTCCATCAGCGCGTCCAGGATGGAGCCGATGTAGGGCTCGATGCTCACCTTCAGCAGCTTCTCCGCCTTTGGAACCACCAGGGCTGAAGGAGAAGACCATTTGAAGAAGATGATTTGTCTTCATGCTGTCCACTGTTGTCCAACATTTATAGACCCAAAGCCCACTGGTCTTTCCTGGTCTCCCACCGTAGTCACAGTGAAGTCCAGTGCTACATACTCTTGGTCATGTTTCCTGGTCTTTCTGTCTTTCTTTCATCAGTTAAATATTCATGATGGGGTTCATTTTTGTTGTTCACTTGTTGTTTAGAACCATATTGCATCTATATTTCAATTCAAGTCAAAATGTCTTGGTCTTTTGGAATACTGCGTTTGAATTCTTGCCAAATTTGCTCACGCCACCACAGTTCGTATTGCACTTTTATCTGTAACCTTTTCCTGTTCTTGTTTTGTAAATTGTTTGTTGCCAATAATTTTTTAAAAATGCATAATGGGTGGAAAAAAAAAAAAACACCTAGAGAAATAACACTCCCTGCACACACGCGGGATGTGCAATTACACTTCATTATAATTCTGAAAAAAAAAAAAAAAAACGCATTCCCATGCCCCCCCGCCAGCAACGCACCATGTGCCTGACTATTTGAGTAGCATTGACTCATACTCACAAGACACGTATAGACTCTCCTCCAGAGATCAGTGAATTCATCTCTGATCACAGTCCTTCATCTACTCTCACCAAGAACCAGGAACGACCTAAAAATCAAGCATGTATTACAAACCTCTGATCTTGTTGGTGACGTGTTCCTTGGAGGTGATGATCTGGTCCATGTCGGTCCGTAAAGACGCCTCCAGCAAAATCCGGCTCTCCTCGCATTTCTGCACCACGGCCTCGTACTGGGCCTGACACTGACCCTGGACCAGGCTGTAGACCGCATCGCTGATCTGTAGGAACAGAGACACGTCCAGGATAAGACTGAAACACCAGTCAGAGGGAAGTACAGGCGAGTAGTGAAGTTTACATCCAGATGTACACTAGACAGATGTGTCCAAAAGTATGTGGGCAGCTTGAGTCCAGGTGTGTGTTTTCTTCTAACAGGGGTCTGGATCCCAAACAATAATGACTAATGTCACTAAATAGTTTATACTGGATCAATATCATTACATTGGTTTACATCGGTATCTTTGATTATAAATTATGTGGACAAAAGTATGTGGACAGGTTGAATCCAGATGTGCGTTTTCTAACAGGGGTCTGGATCCAACATAATAACTGAAGCCTTTACATAGTTTTGTATTATATATGTTTTTAGGGGTTAATACATTGCATTTAATTCATTTTCAGAATTTCCATTCGGGTTTATTTTTTATTTGGATTTATCCACCAATAAAACCATCTATAAGTGGTATTTGAGGTCCATTTTGAGTTCATCTGTTAGTACTTAACGTTAACAGAGAAGTAATGAGCACCAAATCAAAGTGTGAGACACAGTGAAGATATGAATCCACAAAGGACCCGACTTGAACATATTTATGTGCGTGGCCTCCAGAGGAATGTGGAGGAGTCTCACCAGTATCCAGTTCTTCTGCCTGTCGTACAGTTTGCCTTTGAGTCGGGGAGAGATGAGCTCCCTCAGCTCGGGGAGGAGACCCTCCATCACCAGGTTCGCCAGGATCTGACAACAACAACAACACAAAATAAACACACAGTTCACAGCTCCATAGTAACCCTAACCCACCACAGGCCTGGAGACACGAGGAGTCATGAGGAGACGCAAGGACACATGGAGGAACATATGACCCATTAGAAACACTCACATGGAACTACACAGACTTCAGAACTGTCAGGTAAAAAAACACCCAAAAAACTACAAATATTCAGCTTTGGCATACGGTGTTGTACTTTTACATAAAATGATGAAAACTACATTTTATGTGCGATAATATAATCAGGTGAAATATACCCAATGTTAAGTGATAGTGTTACTAATTTTAACATTGGTGTTCTAGGGTTAAGAAGCAATTTGGGAAAATCACTTTAGTTCTAGAGATCCAAAAAGGCCCCTGCACCTAAATGCACCACTGTTGCGTTAGTGTGCAGCCGAGATTGTGGTTCAAGTCTGAAAAGTCCAGAAACAAATGGAACTCCATTCATCTAAATATATCGGGTCCGCACACTTTTGTAGACCAAAGAAAGTACAGGTTTTAGCCATTTTAGATTAAATAACTGCCTTAATTACACACACAGCAGCCTCCTGCTGTTTATCGGACACCACACCGGACTCTATCGTTTTTTGGTTGGTTTTCTACTGGTGAGAGCGGACTGAAGCACGAGGGAGAGTGATGGAGTAGAGTGGGGGACTGGCGATGTTTGTGATTGGGAGATGGTGCAACGGTTTTTGAACAGTTTGTTGCGTTTGTGAACGTTTGAACTGTTAGCCGTTAGCGGCCGACGCTACGCTACACTATGGTGGCCTCCGAGGACATTCACACCACCATCTCTCAGCTCCAGACGACATATCACAGCCCGTCGTTATCATTTCTGGGACTTCAATCATGTATACTGTCTTAATTGTACAAGAATTCAATTGTTGTACATCTGTCTACTCTGTTTTTCTACTCTTTGTATTCTGCTGCTGTAATCTGAAATTTCCGCTAATGGGACAATTAAAAGGTATCTATGTATCTAATTACAGCGAGTGTGACTCAGACAAATCCGAGACAAACACACGAGGAGGGAAATTCAACCAACAGCCACTAATAGTTTTTGTGTGACTGACACCAACTTGATTCACATCGTTATCAGGATGAAGCAATCGTTCAAAATGTTAAAGGTCCCTTGTGTCTTGACATGAAACATTATACTATATCGTCGAAGCGTCAAGAAAAACCGGCTGCGATCCCGACTCGGTTGAGTACAGGGCGTTTTAATCCCCCTCCGGGGCACGCAAAGCATCACCAGGACTGGAGGGGAAATACCGGCAGTGTAAACAGATAACAGGTTCCACACATGAGATAAGACTGACGTTTACGACCTCTGAGTAAATGCTCAAGGTTTAAACCTGCGACGCTACATCAGCAGACGATCGTCACTAGACAAACACCAATAGCTAAAATAAACCAACACCAGCTCTAATAGTGGACATGTTTTTTACTCAGAGAAATACTGAGTACTCTGAAATGCTAAATGTTAACTTCAGTGTGTAATCTGAAGATGGAGCAAGACTTTATTTTCTTCTGTTTATCAAGATTTGTCATAAAAACCAATAAAAACAGATGGAACATGTATTTTAGTGCATTAGACCAACATCAGTGCTGATTCAGATGCCTGTCAACATCCACATTAAACACCAAGCACGTGTGTGTGTGAAGGAGATGGCATCTTGTATTGTACTGGAGCGGCTCACCTGTATTATCAAGAGGACCGGGAGGAGAATTTGAAGAAATACGGAAACCTTTCCTAGAATTTCTCAGACGTTTTTAAGTGTGTACCCATTTTGCATTTGATGCAGAGTATTGGTCAAACTTAAACCCTTTTTTGTTTGTTTTGTTTTTCGGGGGAAGTATAGTGGTGCTTTGTATGTATTTATTTTCTCTGTGTTTTATTTGTGCCACAAAATATAGTTCAAAAAGAGAAAAGGACAACCCTTTAAACCCAAGTACTAACAATAGTACCATTACTACATAGTACCTAACAAAGCACATACAATTACTGTTCACGCAGAAGTGGACCTCACAGACCACAATGGACCTCACAGACCCTGTAAGATCACAATGGACCTCACGGACCCCATAGACCACATTGGACCTCAAAGCCCCAGTAGACCACATTGGACCTTAGAGACCTGTAGACCACGTTGTACCTCACAGACCCTGTAGACCACATTGGACCCTTACTGTGCTCATTGGAACCGTTACTGTCACTGTATTGTCATGTTTTTCAGAAATGACCAAAAATAGTCACTTTCCCGATTAAGGGTCAGTCGATACTCACTTGTGAAGGAACGCCACACATCATCTCCCAGGTTCCGTACTGGCCTTTCGCTTGGCGGTAGAGTCGGACTGCATCCGTGAACGCCGGAGTTTGGACTTTATTCTCCTCCGACAAACCTGGAATGAGAGTACGATCGTCGTCGTTGGCGTCTTTATTTATCAAAACATTGCTTTCGTGTTGATGCTACAGATCCCAGTGTGGCCTGTGTTCATAATCTGCTCCTAATTTATTCATGCGTTTCACAACATCAACAATAGACCCATTGTTTGGTTCTATAATTGTGAACGAGCTGTGAAACAAATTAATAGTATCAAGCTACATTTTAGACAAAAAAAAGTATATTAACCAAATACTCTGATGCTTTCACTATAATAAACTGCTCCTTATATTATATTTATGAGCGTTCCTACATGTGGAGCAGCTTGTTAACTTTCTACTGGGTGTTTGTCATATTATTTATTTAGACATTACTGTATCGTTACACCTTTACAAATCGCACCTCGAGGGGTTAATAAAGTGAGCCATCATCACCTCTAATGCAATAGTGGATAATACGTTTTTAGGCATAGAGGAAAAACTGCCTTTTCACAGGCTGAAACTTGAAGCAGACCCCGACCCCGGGTCATCTGCCCAGACCAGTTGGGGTCAAAGGACAGGGAGAAGCAAGAGAAACTAAGAGAGAGTGTGAAAGAATGAGTGGGAGGGGTGAGTAGGGGGAGACAGGGGTACACACACAGACGACTATTACAGAGATGATCAGCACAGTTACACAGACAAATGCAAAAAGGTGGGGGTGGGGGGGGTGGGGGCGGCAGGACTCCCGCTGACAACTGGAGG
>JAPTHA010006319.1:0-10299 GCA_029814585.1 Gymnapogon annona | reverse complement strand
CTGTATATATATTTGTTTCATTACACAACGTGTAATGATGATGCATACTGTCTATGATGTACAAGAATTCAATTGTTGTATATCTGTCTACTCTGTTTTTCTACTCTTTGTATTTAGCTGCTGTAATCTGAAATTTCCCCAAGTGGCACAATAAAGTTATCTAATGCAATCTAATCTAAAATGGTTATGTACAAATGCTCCGCATCCATCCTGATGGAGCTTGAGAGATTCTGCAAAGAGGAATGGGAGAAACTGCCCAAAAACAGGTGTGCCAAGCGTGTAGCATCATATTCAAAAAGACTCGAGGCTCTAATTGGCGCCAAAGGTCCGTCAACAAAGTACTGAGTAAAAGCTGTGAATACTTAAGTATGTGTGATTTTTGTTTCATATATTTAGATATTTTTTCAATAAATTTGCCAGGATTTCAAAAGGATGTTTTTCACATTGTCATTATAGGGTGTTGTGTGTAGAATTTGTAAGGAAAAAAAGTGAACTTCATCCGTCTTCGAATAAGGTTGTGACAAAAGAAAGTGGAAAAAAATGAAGTGAAAAATGAATACTTTACAGATGCATTGGATGTACTTCTTGTGGAGTGATATAGAGCTGATAGAGGAAACAGAACTGGGTAGCTCGGGCTGGGTGGCTCAGTTGCTAAGGCACTGGGCTGATGCACAGGGGATACTAAGTTCGATCCCCAGTGTGGGTGTCCACTGGGTTGTGTCAGGAAGGGCATCCCGTGTAAAAAATTATGCCAAATCAAATAAGTGAATTGGATTCGGCCCCGGAAGGGAAAAAAAAACAAAAGAAATCATCATCAGAGGAAGTTGAACTGGATCCTGTCTCCTGCCAGGATCTAAAGTTACCACTCTGAAGAATCGTTGCTAGTATTCTTTTTCCCCATAGTGGAGTTTTGGAGAGAGTAACCCTTCCATAACATATTACAGAGTTTATACCAAACTTGCATTGAATGGAAGATTAACAGGTTGTGAGTTGTTGCTTTAATTAATTTATCCCATTTATACATTAGACTCATTGATATTTCCTCTTTCAACTCTAACCCTTTAAGATTCATCCATGATAGACGGGGGCCTGAATCAAACAAAAATGAAATATTTAAGCAGAAATTAAAATAGACAGATCTAAAGAGGATTGGCTTTGAAATGTTATACTATATGTACAATGAAACTGGACACTCGATTGCGTCATGCAACTGCAAATAAAACAGGTAATTTCCATATCCTTTAGGAGAGCTTACAATAACTAATAAATATATGGACATATTTATAGTGTGTAGTTGGATTGCTACTACAATGGAGATGAGACCAGCCGAAGGATACAGGTGTGGCAAACCAAGCTTCTATTCTTCAGGATGAGCTATTGTACATGTGGCGTAATACATCCCCTTTCTAATTTAGCACCCGAGAACAAGGCAGGACAAGGAAACAAACCTCGGTTATCAACGTGTTACACAATGTGTTACACAACGTGTTAACAACGGTTACACAATTGTGATGGTTTGTCACACCGTAGTAGACGGGGAACACAACGTTGGCCGATCACCCAACGAGGCCAGAGGATGTCGTTTTAATCCAGGTATCCGAGAAAGAACACCCCTTGCATTGACTGCTTTTTCCATTTCCTCTCCTCTCTGTGATGTCTCCTTTCCCCCTTCTCTTGCCCGACAGTATGTTTTTATAACTGTAAAACATTGACCCAGGAAAAGGAGGCCATCTGTACGACGCTGCTCTTTTCCCCAGAGCTCTGCTCAACACAAGTAGAACAGAGGACAATAGCATCAGCACAATACGCCGCTCCGCTTGGAAGTGTCGCTGCCAAAAAACAACCCAAGTTTAACACAGGGTGACATGTGATTACATCTGTCCCGGCCGTGAACTCGCTCCATTATCATGTTTTTGGTGGATAACATCTCCCGACCCATCCACCAGGTGATGTAACCCCACTGGACCATGAACCTGCACCGATGGTCTGGGATGTAGTCACATAAAAACACTGTCAAATGAAATATCACTTTTTGTTTTGTTTCAGAATGAAGTATTAGCTCTAAAAGTAAGAAGCTGAATTTATATGCATACATCCTATTAATAGCTCGGTTTATGTATGAACTACATATGAGCTGCAGCTGCACATCTTTTAACACCGACGAGTGGATGAAACCATGGATTATTCAGTGGTGATTTTTCATGGTTACACACTGTTAAGGGACCCCGAGTGTGTTTGTTTGTCACATATAAATGCATTTCATTCAGTGATAAACATTTACACAGGATGTTTTTCATGTCTTAGCCTGCATATTTTTTCATTAAAATATATGTAATATTAAAACTGGGCACCCGTTATGTAAATTCAAGCATAAATAATTTATCTACATGTATCATAACAAATTTACTATATATGTATGATATGAAAAAAAACAATAAAGCTCATCCATTGTCTTTAGGTTGTGATGTTACAAACAACAACTCTATAAGAAAAGATCAACAATCCACAATTCCCTTAATAATGATTGGTACCCAAGCCCAGTGGTTTTCTTAGATTTTAATGCAGAAATGTGAAACTATGACAGTTTTAACCCAATTTCTATTATTAAATTCAACATTTCACACCTCAGACATTTGAAGAACATCGGGTGTTTTGCAATGGACGACATAAGCAAATCATTTGATTCGCAAAACTCCATCAGAAATGTGAGCACATACACATGACCCATTATCTCGAACTCACCATCCCTCACACTGAGGAGCGTCCCTTGACAGTTCATCTATTTTTCTTGAGGACTCTTCGGCCTCACATCCTTCCGTCCCACTTATATCAGGAGTTGAAGGTATGGCGTCTCAGAACACATGGGCCAACCTTGGCTGACATAGCGGATCTCTGCCGCCTGACATCCTATCACATTAATAAAAACACTACACCTCCCGCGAGACCTCATTAAGGCCTCCTCTGCTGTGCTGATAGGACAGAATGGGGTTTTCACTTTGCACACTGGACTTCACCGCTACCTCAGGCAGGCCAAGGGAAAAAAAAAACAAAAAAAAAAACAGAAGGCACAGAATAAAGAGCCATTGTTCGATTCCTGCTCCGCTCCCACTCGCTGTGTCACTGTTCATCCTTCAAATACTGACCCTGCCACAACAAGCCCCATGCCAAATGTTCCTGCTCCACTGGGCCTGGGAATTTGGCAGCCAGATTACACACTCAAAAATAGAGGTACAGTAAAGTCTGTTTTCCACAGATGTACCATAACAGTCCCATAATGGGCCCCCGTGGGACCAGATGTGAGCCATCTTTCTCCGGCATTTCTGATAGTTTGTGGTCTCAAAGAATGAGTTTGGTTTTTCCCCCTATTTTATTTTGCTTAAAAGTGGCTCAGTAAGTTAACTATGAGATAACATTACCCTTTTGTTCATGTGGGAAAGATTATGTAACATGGTATGTGATGATGTAAGGTTTAGCCACTGGTCCTATTAAATGTATGGGATTAACCGCCATCATGTCACCCATTGGCTTATGAGTCGACATTCAGAAGCCTTGTGTTTCATTTAGTTTATGTCTCAGGTAATAGATGATACTTATATATGGCTTGGAATCAACTCCAAAGGGCCTTTCAAAGAACTTCCTGTTTTGGTATTTCCACATCAGATTAACCTTTAGCTCTGTAGAATGCCACTTCAGTTCAATGTGAATAAAACCAAACCATGTTTGAAAAAATAAACTACCCCCCCCCAAAAAAAAATTACATCCAACACTTTGCAGAGCTGTAGTGTTGTCTATGTGAGACCGGCACAACCAGTTTGTGGAGTTACAGTACAATACAGTTTTTCAGTAATTCATCAGTAGTCTGTCTTGTAGGATGTTACCTGTTGGAACAATGAGAACAAAAGATACACTGTTGTGTTGTTTTCTTTTATGTGGATTTAGTAACTTCCGTGTCACTATTTTGTAATGTTACTGATGCAACATTCAATGTTTGGAGATGTTCCAAAACCGGTTTTATTAAAGGAAATAAAAGCAAACAGACAACATTGGGTGTTTCCCCCCATTTCAGAATAATTGTGGATAGTACCAGACCTCTGGCAACACACACAGGGTTAATGAAGTGTGGAGATGTGGTTATATGAGACTAATTCACTAAACCAACCATACACTCCAGTTATTGCTTCATGAGAAAAAACAAATTAATTCCATCATTAAAAACTACAGGCAAAATGTCAGTTCCATTTCTTTTGTTTCATGGATGTGCTTTCTTCCCACAGAATGTATATGAGCAATTGATGATAAACTGCTGTTTTTAAGACATTGGTTGTAGGAGCTGATTGTGACCATATTTGGACAAAAGGGGTGGATCTGGAGGAGTACGAGGACCCAAGGGTGGGCTAATACTAAATGTTAGCTTACTGACTTGGTAAACCTTTCCTTTTATACCCAGTTAGTATAACTTCTTATCTCCTTGTACAATGCAGCCATCCATCAAAAAAAAGTGTTTCAATGAAAAAAAGAGAAACTCTGAAACTCTGACAACAGCTACCAGTCACATCTGTCAATCAAAACCCAGCACCAGAGCCCTTTGTTTGAGATGAGATTGAATTCACAGTGCGATTTCAGGATGGAGGAGATCACTTATTACGTGAAAATTTATGGGGGGGGAGGTTGTATAAATGTATGCTTTATGTGAAAGAAATGACACACGAATGACTCACAGGAAGCAAAATTTATTCATACAGTATTTTCCGAGGGAGTGACATCTGTGACCTCACCCTAGTGGCCGTGAGTGGTATTACATTTTAAGATCCACCAAGGCTTCTATATCAGAGCTGAGGTATTTGGTCTTAGTTCACACCAGGAAACACATTTCTGAGTGTGAAACCCTCCGACTGTTCAGATGGTGAGTAGCTGGGAGTGTCCAACCCCGATGAGCAGTAGGCGAAGTGGGTTTGAGGGAGAACAGGCTCTGTTTTAAATCGAATCAAAGCTGAGTCGATGAGCACTGTGGGAAAATCAAGGGCGTTAAAATCCACCGCAACACCTTTTACAGATCATTAGCAGGTCCCTGAACGCCTCTTTGTAAGTGCAATGAGGAACACGCTTCAGAGAGAGAAGTTATTGTTCCGAGCGACGTGGATGATTTTTCCATTTGTCTCTATTTCCATGTAGGCGCAGTGAATATGATATCCACTGTGCCTATACAGTGTCGGAACATGCCGCAGTGAAATTGTATAGCTCCGTCAACAGCAAGTAAACGTACCATGATATCCTGGTCCACAGACACAAGCAGTAATCAGATCCCAGTGCTCCCAGCATCAGTGACGCTTTGAACTTCCTCATGTCTGATCAGGCGCTATTAAAGGTCACAGCGCTCCTACTAAACCGACTGCATTGTGCCAAACCCTGAGCCCAACACTGCACGAGTGGAAAATGTGATGGTTTGCACTACAGAGAACATCCAACTCCTTTTATCAGAGGTGTTGTTGGAAGCTGTGACTGGCTGACGCCTTTATTTTATCTACAACGGTTGGGAATATTTATTAAGAGTTTGTTCTGAGCGTTATGGTTGTGTAAGAAAAAAAAGGGGGGGGTTGTGTGTGTGTATGGGGGCGGGGGGGCGGCCTTCATGGATGTTTCAGAGCAGAACTGTGTTTCATTTGTAAGTCAGGTTTATATGCAATGTCTGTGGTTATAAGACACAGCAGATCATGAGGAAGTGAAAGGAAAGCAAAAAAAACAAACAAAATTGGAAGTAGTGTCAAAATATGTTATTAATATGAAGCAAAATGTAACGAGTGAAAGAAAATATTCATTCTGATTTGGTACAAGAGAAATTATATTTCCGCAGTTAATGTTCAGTGCATCGCCTCCTAGATAGAAATCTGAGAAAGTGAATAAAAAGCCTGTTACTGAATCAGATCAAAAAGAAGCAACTCATATTGTTGCATATTCAGATAAAGATCTCAAGATTCAAGATAAATGTATTGCCATTTGTGTGGGAACACATAGGAATGTTTGTGTGGTCACTCCTAGGGTCAGATACAAAGACAAATGTAATAAATCGAATAAATACATAAATAAATTAAACAGAATGAAATAACATACAGTGCAAGAAGGAGGAGGTCATTTGTTCACACACATCAACATACACTCATATACACACATGGCGTGTATATGAGTGTATGTTGTATCTGAAATCAAATACAGAATATAATATTCTAAATTTGTTAAAAGAAAACACACTCCATTTAAACTACTGTGAAAACATTCACGATACAAGGGCATGAGGGTGAATCTATGAAACAATCTCGAGGACGAGTTAAAGTTCAGTACGGACCATAAATATAAAAGATTGTTTTGTGGCAGAGCTTCCTACAATTTTAGAGATAGTGACACAAAAGATAAATGTGACGTCTCCTCTGCTCCAAAGTTTACTAAAATATGTCATTAATTCCCATAATGTCTGCATTTCAACTTTTTCTCTCTCCAAACAATGTGTATTTAAATCACCTCGATGGAAGTTTCAGATGAGTCTGTTTCTAACATGTTGCCTGTTAAATAACCACAGACCATTATTGCATCTAATGTTGTTGCCTTTACAACGTCTTTGCATCATTAAACATAATTACCTCTGGCCAGGGAGGTTACTATTCACCAGGGCTTGTTTGTTTGTTTGTTTGCAACACAACACAAAAAGCTACAGATGGGATTTAACCCTTTCATGCATCAATTATCATAACTACTACAGGACTCTACTACTTCAATCCTACTTCGGGATTGCTTTTTTTTTTTTTTGTCAATTATGACATTAAGACTCATTCAACGGAAAACAACTTTAAAATAACCATTCCACTGTAGTGACCAATGTGCATGAAAGAGTTAATGAACATGTGATTTGATTTTAGGGCTTATTCAGGATAGTTTTATGTCATTTCCAGTTGATTAATAGCGAAAAAAAAAGCCCTTTCGTCCAATATTGGATGAAATGGAAATGAGGAGATCTATAAATAGATGTTGACCTCAGTTAGTGTGGACACAGAGACAGTGGTGAACACAATTGAAAAGCCAGTGATGAAATGTGGACCTCGGTGGATGAGGTGACGGTTCATACGGAGCTGCACATCCTTCTGTGTTTTGTATGTTTATTTATATAGTGGAGTCTGGTACGTGTACAGCTCAACTACCATATTTTCCGCACTATAGGACGCAATAGATTGTCAATGCTGATGGTCGAGTTTTGAACTTTTTTCATATATAAAGCGCACGGGACTGTAAGATGCATTAAGCGAAACAAAACAGTCAGGTAAGTCAGTCAGTCAAACTTTATTAAACATGTTCACAATAACTCTCAACATTATTCAAACGTTAATGAGTGTTTTCACAATAACTCCCAACCTCATTCAGTTGTAATACATTAAAAAAAAACACACCCTTATACCGCTAAATCAAACATTAGCATATTCACAATAACTCTCAAAATTGTTCAGTTGTAACACGTAAAAAAAAAAAACATGCTAAAACAGGCAGGATTAGAGCTAAAAACACACAGAATTAGCGCTACACGCTGATAGCGCTAATTCTGGAACATACATACTCTGCTTCAAGCAGAGTATGTATTACTCTGCTTCAAGCAGAGTATGTATTACTCTGCTTCAAGCAGAGTATGTATTACTCTGCGACGCTCCAGACTAGGGTAGCTCTAATGCTGCAAGTGATGTGGCTTATGTAGTTTACCAAAGTCGTACTAAAACATTTTGACAGAATGCCGTGTACCATACAAAATCGCTTCAAGGTCAGTAAACACAACCAGAATTAATCCATATATAAGGCGCTATGGATTATAAGGCGCACTGTCGTTTTTTGGGAAAATTAAAAGGTTTTTAAGTGCACCTTATGGTCCCGAAATACGGCAAACAGCTTCTGTAGTTCACCGAGCTCTGTAATTCAGACTGGTAGTAGTTGTGGGTCGTATAATGAACCACAAACGTCCACATGTCCGGGACCACAGGACCTCCTTCCTGTGTTTCATTACCTTCTTCTGCCTCAGACAAATTAGACAATAAACTGGGCAGATGTGGTTTCACACTGTGTTAAAAAGGAAACAAGAGGCAAACTCACTCCACATCCACCAACCTCTCAGCTCATCTGAGTCACAGATAACAAACTCGACGGAGGTGTGAAAATGAAATAAACCAGACAGATCAGTGTGTGAGGAGGAACAATTCAGATGCCAGAGGAAACCACCTTTCCCATCAGGGTCATCGTACGTGTGCAGATTATTGAGTCAAACCTCAGAAAATCAAATATGTCTTTGTGAATAAGTCCGAATTCAATATTGAATTGTGACCATTTTATTTTAAGCAGTTGTTTATTTATTTTTTTAAACAGTGGTTTCGTCTTGTTTCGCTCATTTCTTAATGTTCATAAATTCATCAATTTATTTTTTGAGTGCAAATCAACTCTGACAATGTGCCCCATGTTAAATGATGAAGCCGACACGTGTCACTGCACAACACATGTGCTTTATAGTTTTCATTCTCAGAGGAAAATAAACACTTGGAATCGTTTCATTGCACTAATGTGTTTATGCTTCTTTTCCAGCTCTGATTGATTGGCAGCAACGTGATGTCCGTAAACATTTTGGATGAGTGAGTCCAATTGACAAACCTGTACTCCACCGCAGAATGTGTGTTCTGTGTTGGGACATTGAGCAGATGGCCCGGTGCTACTGGTGCCAGTAGTGAGTTCATCACTGTTTGACTCATGACGGCATTTAAAGCCGTAATGGAACCCAGTATTTATCACCACCTCTGAAATAAGGGCTTGTTGACGTACCGTTATGTAACATATTTATGGAACGCTCAGAGACTAATTTATTCATATATGCATGTTTCCCTATATCTGGAAGATCAACATGTGGACCGGAGGGTATCCCAGATAAGAAAGCAGCTGCTGTTATGGATGACACACAGTGTACATACTTTAGACGGACCGGCGCTTCAGTGGAAACCACAGCTCTCTAATGCTTGGCAGTCAGATCGAAAAACCTGCTGACTGCGTTACGTCCCCCCCTCCCCCCCCCAACTCTACCCAGACAGATGTGTCTTGCAGACGATCCAAATCCAGTTTAATTCTGTGCATTGTAATTTTGGCAAAGTATGTACTCTTTTCTGGCTATCAGACCATTTAAGAACAGTGGGATGAATGTGATCTCATCCCAAAGAGAAAAGATGAGACGCTGCTCCATGTGAACCTAGCTTTAAGGCATATGAGTCCACTAATCCCCTTCAGATATTCTTATAAGATGTCCGAGTTTGGTGACAGGTGATGGAGGACAGACATTTAGACTGAACTTCGGTTCAAGGCTTTGAGCAGACGATGGGTTAATGGGTGGATCGTGACCAGAAACAGAAGGTTATGGTTGATGAGCCAGGGGTTGGAGGGGGCGGGGGGATAATGGGTTTCGAGCTGGCAGAAGGCGTAGGAGAAGTGGGATGTTCTACATATATAGAGATATGACAACCATTCTTAAATTACAAGGAAAATATACCAGTACGCCCCATGGACTCACTCTATATACATATATACACCCCATGGACTCAGCTCTATATACAGATATACACCCCATGGACTCAGCTGTATATACATATATACACCCCATAGACTCAGCTGTATACACATATATACGCCCCATGGACTCAGCTGTATATACATATATACACCCCATGGACTCAGCTGTATATACATATATACGCCCCATGGACTCAGCTCTATATACATATATACGCCCCATGGACTCAGCTGTATATACATATATACACCCCATGGACTCAGCTGTATATACATATATACGCCCCATGGACTCAGCTCTATATACATATATACACCCCATGGACTCAGCTCTATATACATATATACACCACATGGACTCAGCTCTATATACCTGATATACACCACATGCACTCAGTTCTATATACCTGATATACACCACATGGGCTCAGCTTCATATACGTCACATGGGCTCAGCTCCATATACCTGATATACGCCACATGGACTCAGCTCTATATACCTGATATACACCACATGGACTGAGCTCTATATACCTGATATACACCACATGGACTCAGCTCCATATATCTGGTATACACCACATGGGATCAGCTCCATATATCTGATATACACCACATGGACTCAGCTCCATATACCTGATACACACCTCATGGACTCAGCTCCATATACCTGATATACACCACATGGACTCAGCTCTATATACCTGATATACACCACATGGGCTC
>JAPTHA010006303.1:0-10299 GCA_029814585.1 Gymnapogon annona | reverse complement strand
TATATATATATTTTAAATCGTCCATAAATATCAGGAGTCGGGGCTGAAGACTGGAACGGGCCGGTGTCTGTGTCTGACTCTGCAGATATTTGAATAAATACACGTGATTAAAAGGGTGGCTCGGGTCAGCAGAACAACACAGCAGATGTCAGCGGGGGCCTGGGGGGGGCGGAGCTTGTGATTGATGCTGAATTTTAATGAAAGAAAGAGGGCTTTTCCACATGCTCTGCCTCTGCCCCCAATAAGGGTCACCAGCAGTGACACCAAACTTCACAGGGGTGTAAGTGTGTCACCTACAGGATCCAGAAGATTAAGGGCGACCAGTGTCCCAGATGGAACATGTGTTTTTTTTAGACAGACCTGACACGTATAGATGGAGACGGTGTAACAGTTTGTGAACTGTTTGTTGTGTTTGTGAATGTTTGAACTCTTAGTGGTTAGCTGTTAGCGGCCGATGCTACGCTACACTACGGTGGCCTGTGAGGACATTTAGACCACCGTCTCTCAGCTCCAGACGACACGTCACAGCCCCTCATTATCATCTTTGGGACATCAATCATGTATGCTGTCTATGTTGTACAATAATTCAATTGTTGTATATCTGTCTAATCTTCTTGAATTTCCCCAATGGGGATGAATAACGTATGTATCTATCTATCTATTCTGTGTTTCTACTCTTTGTATTCTGCTGCTGTATCTGAAATTTCCCCTTGTCGGACAATAAAAGGTATCTATCTACTGTATATATATATCTACACTATATTACCAAAAGTATTTGCTCACCTGCCTTGACTTGCATATGAACTTAAGTGACATCCCATTGCTAATCCATAGGTTCAATATGAGGGGGGTCCACCCTCTGTATATATATAATCCATAGGTTCAATATGAGGTGGGTCTACCTATATAATCCATAGGTTCAATATGAGGTGGGTCCACCCTTTGCAGGTATAACAGCTTCAACTCTTCTGTCCAAGACTGTCCACTAGGTTTAGGAGTGTGTTTTTAGGAATTTTTCAACCACTCGTCCAGAAACACATCAGTGACAGAGTCTAGTGTGGATGAACTGGACTGACCTGTATAGAGTCCTGTCCCCAACCCTATAGAACACCTTTGGAATAAATAAATCAGAATGGAGACTGAGAGCCAGGACTTCTCCTCCAACATCAGTGTGTGACCAAACAAATGTGCTTCTGGAAGAATAGTCAAAATTCTTAAAAACACACTCCTAAACACTGTGCACAGACACAGACAGAAGAGTTGAAGCCATTATAGCTGCAAAGGGTGGACCCATGTCAAAATGAACCCTATGGATTTGGAATAGGAAGTCATTTAAGTTCATATGCAAGTCAAGGCGGGTGAGCAAATACTTTTGGTAATATAGTGTATCTATCTATCTATCTGTCTATCCATCTATCATATTTATATACCTACACACACACACACACACACACACACACACACCAGCCCACGTTAAATATTTGTAATGCTGCTCAAATTGACTGAAACACATAACTTTATTTAACGCGACAGCTTGTTTCAACTTCCTGTCTGTTTGATCATATCTCAGTGGTAAACACTGCAGTAAACGATGCACTTAAAACCAGGATTAGAGCATTATTTTGGTTACACTGCACAATTTGTGTAGTTTGTGGCATAATGATCCGGCAGAGAGCTACTTCATTGATATATTCCAAAAATCAATCTAACTTATGAGACAAGTGGTATTTGCAAACCGACAATTTAGTAGGTACCGTAATGTGTAAACAAGCTAAATTACCCTCAAATAAGTTGACTCATCTGACAATAAACTGGCATTATGCTTGGCAAAGAGTACCTGCGGCCATTTCATTAGGATTAAACGCGATACGAAAGATTTATTTTCACAAGCAATTATGGTGACGGTAGGTAACTCTTCTAATCCCACGGTTTTTCCACTGAGTCGTCAAATGATGCTCTTCTTGAACTTGTGACTGACGATTTACATACAAAGCACTGAATCGCTTCTGGACTTGAGCCCAAAATGCCTGAAGAAGATCAACAGGAAGGATGGAAGTGACGAACAGAGCGTCAGTGTCTGTGACGGAGAGGTTAAAGACGGGGCTGCAGGTGTCGGTGGTGAGACAAATGGTACATGTTTGTTCCTAAAACACACACGGCGTAGAAAAAAAACAAAGGGAAACACTTGCTCCCATTTGAACTCTGTAAAGAGAGGTAATCATTTCATAAACAGAATAGAATAGAATTTGATAGAATAGACAAGCAATTTGAATCTTCAACGGGTGGATGTCTCCTACACTGTTTCCCCTTTTGCTCCATCTGAACTGGGGTCTGTTGGGACCACTCAAACACTTAAGGTCACGCCGGCATTTCTTAACTTGTGTAACTCCCGACGCGAGGGCGCTGATCTGATGCGTGAGCGTATTTGTTTGAGAATTTCTCATACATTTACCAACAATGAGTAATTGTGGTGTGGACACGCTCCTCCGGAGACCCCTCTGCAGTTTGTTTATGGAAGGAAATGAGGTCTCAGCGGAGGGCGATTTAGGCTTGTCAGTCTGCGGTGTGAAAACAGTGTACTTGGGAGTGTGATATCTGACAAGAAACATGAGTGAAATTACACATTCACGCCCTCATTTCCTTCCTTATGCTTTACAAAAAGCAAAAAGTCCAGATGGGATAGGTCACGTGTGCGTGCAGAAGAGCCCCCCCCCACCCCAACCCCTACCCACTCCAGTCAACTTCACCCTCAGGGCTTCAAGGAATGCCAGAGCTGAAGGGTGAGTTTCTCCTACTCCTTCTTAGCTGATGACCATGACCAACGTAAGCCATGTGGAACAACATGAGACTACAAGTAAAAACAACTTTGCACACCATTACAAAAAAAAAATAGTATGAGGGCGTTCCAAACCCAAACAAAGCTCAAACTACTTAAATGGATGAACCCCGGCGCGTCACGAAAGACAGATTAATTAAAACCTGATAATCCAGAGGATCTGGGGGAATATGCATATTTATTTTGGTACCTCGCTTGTTACCCAGAGGCTCTTCTACTGTGACGTACAGTGCTGTGAGTATGAATTCACACTGCGCTGAGGTTCACCGTCCTCACCTTTATTTTCCTGACTTGTATGTAAAATTCCAGCGGCTGGGCTCTGGCCTTGTTTCTGACACCTTATCATGAATTTGGGTCTCATCTGAAGGTCTGCTGAAAAGCTCCTTTGTGTCAGCCATGGAGCTCTGAGTTCCACCCACAGATATCCTTCCACCTCAACGGTAAGCGACGTGATTAGGACACCAGACAACAACAATCCACAGTTTCATCACTTGCAAATTAAATCCACTCAAAACAACACAGCGACTAATGCAACTTTAAGAGCTGCCCCGCGTGTTTGTTTTTGCTCCACTCATACAGACGTCAACACATGTCTGCAAACGTAAAACAACAAATGGAAATAGTCTCCCCGATTGCATGAATCACACCACAGCCGCCCAACACACCGATTTTTATTGGATGTTATAAAAGGGCGCATTTCATGTCCTGATGGAACCTACTGTAAAACCATTACCATCAAAAACCAACACGTCCACAATCCCTATAAACATCCACTGGATGAATCTGTAGGGACTGTATATGAACCCTGGAAAAAAAAAATAAAAATCAATGGAACAAAACAGCCCAAACGCCCTACAAAACCTTCCATGAATGACCTGAACAACTGAGTTTACAGTTGTCATGGTAACAGTCAAACCAAGCCGGTGTTGTCTCTGGCCAGTTCAGACTAACATTAACTTGCAAACGTGTGTTAAAGTGGCAGAGGAAGCAGAAAGACTGCAGCTTACACCAGTGCTAACGTCACAAACAGAGTTATGAAGGTTGCATTTCCTTTCGTTTTTATCTCATCTTGGTGTTTGGTTTTAAATGCTTGTATGAGTGTATGACGTAGTTTTTGTTTCAGTTTACTTCAAGGCACTGTCTTTTTTTTATATTGTTTATATTTTATATTTATTTTTTATTAGACAATATTACAGTTGGATTCATCCACAAGACAACACTTCCGACCCACGATGGCAGGGTCAGAGAGGCAAAACAAAACCATAACAAGTGAACCACCGGATTCGCAGAGAGAAACTGCGAATCCGGCAAATCTATTTTTAAACTATTTTTAGTTCTGTTTGTCTGTTTTCTATTTATTTTTTTACTACAAATGTTACGTATTTGTTTTGTATTTTTTATTTAAAAAATTGTGTTAAAGATCAAGTTATGTTTTCAATTTATTTAGTGTTACTTTGTGCACTTTTTACGTCTCTGAAGACTGTTGTTTGACTTCTTCACTGGTGGTTTTAGGTAACGAGAATAAAACCCTGGCTCTGACACATGTGGTGTGTACAGTCTGCTTTGTTTTACTCCTTTTCTTTAGCAGCTGGAGGAGATTCATTCAAAGCAAATAACACCTATAAACAACTGAGCAGCAGAGCTGAGAGTCACCACGTGACGACTGAAAATCCTCAGTCGCAGAGAGGAAAATAACCGACACACTCTTGTGAAAGAAAATGATAGGAGTGGACGTAGCCAGAATGAAAACACAGACTGTGTGCCAGACACTCCCTCTGCCCACACTCAGAACAGACAGATGGCTTCACTGATGCCACTTATCTCTCTCTCTCTTATTTTTTTTTTCTTTCTTGCACCTCAACCTTCATTTCCCCCTCTGAAAAACTTTTGGCATTGCAGCTTCTTTCATAAAGCTGCAGGGATGACACCTGGTCCGAATTATGTTGCGTCAAAACACTACGAGTGGGTATATTTTCACAATGGGAAGCCACAGTGGGATTCAAACCCCTGACCCAGGGTCAGTGCCATCGCCGCTGAGCAACAAAGGCGAGCGTTGAACGTATACATTTCACAGATGGAGACCGTAGAAGCAGCTGCCCCAGCGCCTTTCAAAGAAGAAGCTCCGCACAGTTCATACTTATGGCCCGACTGGCGGCATATGACATCACTGCAAAGGCACGTTTCCTGCAGTATTGCTGTTTAGAAAAATGCATTGTCTGTAGGGAGGAGTGTGATGCTGCAAGTCTGTAACATAATAGACTCACTGAGCTGCGCTGAACAGACATGGGAGAATGACTGACGGAATAAAGCCTGAACCCTGAAAACATAATGGCTTCAAATTATGTTCCGAGCAGTCTTTCACTGTCAAAACTGTTTTGCCTGGAAACCTTTTTGTGATTTGCCTTTGGTGATTTCAATCTGATATGATTAAAGCGCATTAAAAGTTTCAAGTTGAGCATCTTGAAGAAATTGAATGCGACCATATTTTACAGCTAAACCTTGTTTTCATTGGCCGTTGCGATCTCCTTTGAAGGGCGAAAACATACATCAGGAACGACAGAAATGATTGTGTAAACAAGCCTATACAATATTAAAATAGGACACTAAAGTAGAAAAAAAATATATTAAAATACAGCTGAAGTGATCCCATTTCACATTTCAGACTCTTAATTATGAAATATCCTCTATCACTTGGATTAAAAATGTCACCCCAAGACATTTCCCAAGAATGTTCCTCTCCCATACAAAGGAGTCATAAATTACGGAGGTGTTTCACGGTTAAGCAGAGTCTGAACATGGATGTAAATCATTCTCAGATACCTTGGCCTTAGATCATTCCCAACATCTCAGGTTTCTCAAGGCAGGGATCATGAAAACAAAAGCTGTGGGAATAGAAACCTGTCAAGTGATTGTTGCGCAATAACTCAACAGACGACGTAATGCAATAACGCACGACTGTGTCTGTGCTCTGCGATTGGCATTGGCGGATCCATCATACACAAAAGGCATTTAATTTTCTCTGCTTCGTGGAGATAAAGCAGATCAGCTGCGGGTGCTGAATAAGGCAGTGGAGCGAGGCTGACTCATCCTGTTACTTTAAACTCTCACTCAGCGGCTGACACTTCCTTAATAAGATCAGGATCGCTGCTCCTTTAACATGGACGTCCCCTGAGGACTAAGAACAGGAGGCCAGGTCTTAACACGGACCCTTATGTTCACATGCACACTTTCAAATACACAGACTGGGGGCTGAACTTGACCTCCGGTGACTTTAGACACTAAAAGCAAGTTTGGTTTTTCTAAGCGTCACTAAAAAAAAAAAAAAAGCTGTGCATTCTCAGATAAATAAAGTATTTATCCATGAATCTAATCTGCCCACGTTACAGAAGATTACAGAAAACACTACTTCCTTCTGTAGCTTCCTCAGATTCCCGTAAATCCCAGGATATTCTGTTCCACTGGAGCACTACTACAGGTTGAACAAACAGATCGCTCTTTGGCCGAGCACCAACAGCAACAACAAGCAAGCACCAAGGAAAGCCAAATAGGGTGTGAGAATGTGCACAAGTGCAGCGGTAAGTGTAGATGTGAACTTTTGTTAAAAGAGAAGAATAGCAAACAAAACCACATAAAAACACAGGGGTTAATGATGGTTCTTTTTTCTATACCATTTGCCTTGGTGACTAAGGCAATTTAATAATAATAATAATAATAAACTTTATTTGTGTAGCACCTTTCATACAACAATTGTAGCCCAAAGTGCTTCACATCCATTAAAAATGCATATTACATAATAAGATTACGCACAAATTAGAGAAGTACAAGAAATAAAATGAAATTGACAGAATTGCATTAACAGGGGTGAAAGAGTACAGAAATAAAGAGTACAATTATGCAAGAAACAAAATGAGATTTAAGACAGAAGTAAAGGCCGACACAAGAGGCAGCCCAAGGGTCACTGGAAAAAACTGGCTTTAAAACAAAGAGAGAGAGAGAGAGAAAAAAAAAAAAGAGACTAAACCCTAGGCCTCCAAAAATACACCTCTAACCTGACACAACCTGTGGCTGTGACCACAATGCTCCTGGAGACAAAACGCTCTGGGTCTCCTCGTAATTCCTCGACGCGGATAGAACAACAGTAGTGTGGTTGATTCCAAGATCAGGGATGTGCCCCCCCCCCCCCTCTCCCGTGTCCTGCAGTCCTCAGACTGTGATAAACCGACAGATCAGACGCTCATAATCTCCCATTGTCCCATCCTGGGTAGACCATGGGGTCCGACCATGGCCCACTTTAGCGAGCGGGGCCATCTGCAGAGTCCCAGATGGTCTCACAGGTTCCCACATTGTGATCCAGTGTTAACCTGATATCATCTGCTTTGACCAAAATCAGAAAGTCATGCACTTCACAAGCCTTGCATGTTAGCAAGGGGGGTGGGGCAAAAAAAACCTGTTTCTGCTTTTAATAAGACATCATAATCCGCCCAGGTATGCACTTGGAGTATTTATTATATTTTTAACACCGCGGATTTTCTTTCACACCATATCTGCCTCTTCATCACGGCTCGCTGTCTCCAACCCGGATTTACCTAAAAACATGTGCTTTTGATTTTAACGTGTTGTTCTCCATCTGTCAGAATGAGGCTGCCTTTGATCCACCTCTATGAGCTCCCGTTGGCGGCGCACCTCTGAAAACACACACACGCAAAAAAAAATAAAAAGACACCCCAGAGTCAAACCAGCAACAAGGTCGAGTACAAAAAGCCACGTCTTTATGACAGGGATGAATGGATGTCATCGGGGTGATGAATGAGGCATTTCTGTCACAAGCTGGTGCCACTGGGGCATTTAATTTGACGGAGAACAAACAGTGAGGGTAATAAAACCCACACGCAGACGGAGACACACTTTAAGGACACATGTAGTGAAAGAATTCAAATCAATAGCCATCAGCGTGTCCTGCCAAAGGAGTTCAATTGCGACATTTCTCTCTTTAGACAAAGTGCTGCCAAGGTAACAGTCCAGACATAACGTGAATAGAGGAACTTCCAACTGAAAGGCTCATTCAAACGGGTCCCGTGACCTGGACGAGCCTTGCAGATTGGCTGCTGGGAGATGAAAGCCGCTGGGCATCGTCCCAGCACGGGACACCTGAACTTGACCTGGTGTAAAGGTGCGTAACGTGGACCGAGAGACAGTCGCACTCTGATGGGCGGAATCCACCCCGGGCTTTGGACAAGTAATGACACACACAAAACGTCCCAACAGC
Source organism: Gymnapogon annona (assembly GCA_029814585.1). Taxonomy (NCBI): domain Eukaryota; kingdom Metazoa; phylum Chordata; class Actinopteri; order Kurtiformes; family Apogonidae; genus Gymnapogon; species Gymnapogon annona. The sequence continues at coordinate 2,197 of JAPTHA010006303.1, read as the reverse complement.
CGGCCAGCTGGTGCACAGAGCACCGGCACAAAGACGGAGATCTCGCCGCAACACCGGTCTGTTTCAGCGTAGCGGCCTTTCAAGCCCCTCTCAATTGGATTCACACAGTAGCCTTTATGTCTGGACAGTAGTCGGTTATTCAGGTTCTGCGTGTGTGATTCCCCTTTTTCAATGGAGTCATCAACTTTGGTTGCACTCGCTGGCAGGTGGGACTCTGGAAAGTGGATTGTGAGGCTCATCCAGCTCATTCCATTGACCTCGCAAGTAGGAAATGATGCCATACCTGATTCAATGTTGTTCCAGGACTACATCACTACATATATTATAAGTATGGCGGCTCAGTTGGTAGAGCGGGTCGTCCAAGGGCCAAAGGTTCAGCAGTTCAAAGCTTGGCTCTGACTCTACACATGTTGAAATGTCATTGAGCAAGATACTGAACCCTAAATTGCTCCTAGGGAGCCTGGCATGGCAGTCCCTTGCATGGCAACTAGGACGATGCCCATGCCAGCGCCTTGCATGGCAGCAGCCGCCCACTGATGTGTGAATGTGTGTGTGAACGGGTGAATGTGAGACTAAAGTAAAGCGTTTTGAGTGCCATAAATGTGTAGAAAATTGCTATATACATCCATTTACCATTTATATCACTATCCTGGCTGGATAGCTCAGTTGGTAAGGCACTGGTCTGGTGCATAGGGGACCCGGGTTTGATTCCTGGGATCATCCAGTGGGTTGTGTCAGGAAGGGCATCAGACATAAAAACTCTTGGCTAATCAAATATGCGAACTGGATTCGCTGTGGCAACCCTGGAAGTGAAAAAGCCGAAAGAAATCATCATTTACATCTCTATCCAAGCATGACAGCCTCCCTCAACAAAAGGGTTAATAATTAGAGATTACGTAGTAGATTAAACACTTTGCTGTCCTGTTCGAGGGTGGACAGTAGTGTGTATGACTAATTCAATGAAAAAGTAATGCTAGACGACACAATATTATCATCTTTCATGACACACATCCTGAAAGTTCTCCAGTTGAAGCTATGATTGAAGTTCAAATGGAAAACACCATTAGACCTATAGTGTTCTCGTCACCAGTAGACATCTTCAAATCGATGTGTGACCGCACGTAAAACAAAATGAAATACATTGGGATGCAACTGACGAGGCACATGCGGAGGTAGTCGCAGACACGTGAACACAGACTTAACTTCGCTTAAATACAAATGACTCCCAGAGTGTTTTAAAGACCATCCAGTGAAATTTATAGGGTGTAAATAGCAGCTTATAAATGAACCACTGTAACAAATAACCTTGTCCCTGCGCAACTGTTTACTTGTTGACGTGTATGACAGAGAACGCACGTGAAAAGCTCCATAACAGGAGTCACAGATTCCCACGGGCAGATAAACATCGCTACCGCGCCCTAATAAGAGCTTAATCACATTATCTCTGCAACGTTCCAAGACTCTCCTCAGTCACAATCAGAATATAAGGAATTAGACTCAGTCTGTGAGGAGAGAAATGACAAATATACCAATATTGGTGTAAATGAACAGATGTTTTAACCTGTAGACCATGAGGCTGAACATTACAGACACCTCTAACTCAATTATTCCGAGTGAAAGTGAGACAGCAACGATGTTCCTCTTGTAAAAAAAAAAAAAAAATGACATCACTGGTGACATTCAGAGGTTGAGGACGTTCTGTTTCAGATATCCAATTACATTGTGCTGCTTTGTGTAGACTGTGGTTTGATTATATACAACACCAGTGTGATTTTCTTCATTGTTTTGATCCATCTCGACCTGTTTCCTGTTGAAACACATGCCAAGATAGAAAACTCTGTAAATGTTATGACAACAAATTAGTCATCCCTCGCAAAATAGTTTTTTAGTACACATACAAAAGGAAAAAGTTACACACACTGACTCATATGTAAACACACACGCACGTCTGACTGGAGCTGAGGAGTACTCCTGCAGGAGGAGAGTCCACTCAACGTCCATGTTTAATGAAAGACACCTTCCCTGCTGCTGGGAGCCGACAGATGTGGCTTCTCAGCACACGGGCACCTTGAGGTACTTTTCCCTTACGCAATGTGGTCAGCTACTGTTTCGAATACAGCCCGAGGGGGTAGTGGGGGGGGTTCTTCCTGCGCCGACTCATTCAAGAGGGTACCGACCGTCTTTCCTCCGCGCGCAC
>JAPTHA010006258.1:0-10304 GCA_029814585.1 Gymnapogon annona | reverse complement strand
TAGATGTGACAACACACACAGTCAATATAAATAAGAAATAAATAAGATGGTCAATGTAACAATGTGAACAGTACTATCAACACTACTGTAGTGTCAATAAGTATCAATCTCATCACTAGTATCGATCGAATACCAATACACCTTGGTACTGTTGATATCTCCTGTCACTGTGTTTAATAGAAGGTATATGTCTCATCCTTAAAAACAAACAAAAAAAGGGATTTTTCTTTGGAGTACAGTCTATGTTCCAAACATCTTTTCCATAGAGGATCTTTGTTTCAATCCCAGCAAATCACCAACAGGAGCCATGTGATGCAACCTGCAGTAAAACTTGGAAATGATGTAGACATTTTATACTAGACCAGGGCCTGCAGGACTTAGGAGGTGACTCATGAAGTTCACTTATTTATATATTTGTTTGTTTTGTTTGAATGTTGTTTTTTTTTGTTTTCTTTGTTGTGTTTCACCTGCTCTCTCTGACCCTGTCATTGTGGGTTGGGAGAGTTGTCTTGTGCTGTCTGAATGTAACTTGTAATATTGTCTAATGGGAAATCAAAATAAAAAAAAAAATTCTAATGTGATGGAAATATTACGAGTTATGAATATGAGTGATTATGAGTTATGTATATGAGTGATGTGTCTCCTACTTTAATATAGAGTAGTTTAATGAAATGCGCTTCATGATATCCCATGTGTGTGTCCCAAGGCCCCTCTTTACCAGAGTTGTCATGCCCGTACATTTAGTTCCAAAACAATCAGATGTGAATTCCTAACTACAGGCTTTTCTACATCATGAGAAAGATTGCAGCTCTTACTTGGGGACTTGTGTTTTGGCTAACTGACTGCCATTGTCGCCCATTGACGACACGAGCTTGGCAGGGCCTGAGAGGCACGAGCAATGGCATATCATGTTCGTACGTCATCTTCACGCACGAACTGTCTATTTAATTCCTGTCTTTAGAACATTATGTTAGACTTTGCTCTGTCAACCCGTTGACTTTATAAACTCTCTTTGCTGCAGCAAATAAACCCTACATTGTTTAATAAAGACTTTCTCCCATGTCTTGATAACAGGAAATTTCCATAACACTAAAAACGGGGATTTTTCTAAAAAAAAAAAGGGGATGTGATGCAACCTACAGTCTAGGTATTTTGGCTTTTTCCCTTCCGGGGTCGCCACATATTTGATTTGGCAGGAGTTTTTACGTTGGATGCCCTTCCTGGCACAACCCTTGTATTTATCCAGGCTTGGGACCGGCACAATGAGACATTGAGGTTACAGTTGAAAGCAGCAGCGTGAAGGCTCTTGCCCAAGGACCACACTGGGTGCTCATCCCGGGAATCAAACCCGTGTTCCCTATGCATCAGCCCAGTGCCTAACCAACTGAGCTATCCAGCTGCAACCTACAGTAAAACCCACAAATGATGTACACATTGCAAATACAGGGTACATACATACATAAATACATGGTAAGACTGGAATCAAATCAGTCTATATGTCTCTGAATGGAATACCATAAAGACAACAGTCTCTCATGGAAACAGACACAACATGTACACACACAGCTTACCTTGTCATACTCAGACGTCTTGTAGCTACTGTTGAACAACTGCAGGTTCAGGTGTTTGTTTTCTTGGAGGAAATCTTGAAGCTCATTCTCCTACATAAAACGCAGGAAAGAGAAAACAGTGTATGAAACCCAAGACGTCGTCGTGATTCGACAGGATACAGCACTGAACCCGGCGTGTTGTTGGCGATAGCTCATGCATTATTCAACCGAGAAGACTGCTCCGGGTTCTCTTGCATGATCTAGAAAAGCATGACTAAAAGAAGCTGTGGTTTTTCAGCGGCATGATAGCCCGCCAAAACAATATTATAATACCAGCTCAACATGAAGTCTTTTGTACCACTCTGTCTGGGTTGATGAAGATCCAAAACATTCGAGCTGCTTTCTTTTCACATTCTCTTTCTACAAAGTATGGAAACAAAAAAACAAACAAAAAACAAAGCAAAAGCGCTCATTGCAGAGCGGGGAAAACATAATTATATTCAATCAATAGTCAAGAGGCGTACCAGGGAGGCAATTTATAGTGTCAATAGGAGAGTTCTCTGACATGGGCATTTCATTGTGGCTCTAACAGCATGTAGTCCAAATGTTGTTCTAGTCAGGAGTAAAAGAAAAAAAAAAGCCACTAACTCATGCATGATACATTTACGGTAAACACAATCCTCCTTAATGGCTAGTGACAGTGGGTATGCTGCGTCTTCCTTATGTTTTACTTATGAGGGGTGTTGCAGAGGGCAAATGGAAGCATGTATAAGCACGAAAGCACGCCTGAAAATGTGTCTACATATGTGTAAAGAGACATGTAAAAGGGTAATTTACTTGGTTGTTGGTTTTAGAGGCAATGTATATGAAAATTTACCCGACACCACGTCAGACTGTGTGTAGAAAATAGAGCGTGGTTTAAAGATGTCGATCTTCAATCGTACTCCCATGGTCATGAGCTCTGGGTCGTGACAGAAAGAACAAGATCCTGGATACAAGCAGCTGAAAGGAGTTTCCTCTGCAGGGTGCCCGGGTGCACCCTTAGAGACAGGGTGAGGAGCTCGAAGTAGAGTCGCTACTCCTCCACATCCAGAGGAGTCAGCCGAGGTGGCTTGGGCATCTGTTTTGGATGCCCCTCTCGGATATTCCTCTGGGAGGAGCCCCAGACCCAGGACTTGCTTAGACTGTTGCCCCCATGGCGTTGCCCCGGATAAGTAGAAGTCAATGAATGGATGGATGGATTGAAGGTCAAAATAAAATAGCACTAAACTCATTAGGCAGGTTGAAAACAGGAAGAAACTTCATTTGTGTCTGTCATTGTGTTAGAGTGGAGCGCAAACTCCACCAACACAGTGACAATAATGCACATAATATCCACCAAAATGGAGACAAACCGTCAAGGACAAACAGCCATAAGTAAACAATAGCCTGAAGATAGAACCAAAGTCACATCTGCCACTTATCCACTAATTTCATTTCTGTCACATCCCCAAAAATATTGGCATTTCAACCTGCATCAATTGCACTCAGTCAATTTTAATGTTTCCCGTAGAAGCAGTAGATTGCATCGGCATGCCTATTCATATCCATCGATTCTCCAATTCTCAGCTAATGTGAGCTGGCTGAGCCTCCAGGTGTTCACTCTGAAGGACAAATTTCAACAGAAAAGATTGAGTACGCACTCTTGAAGACAATGAGCTCAGACTGTGGAGACTCCAGCTCGTTGGGGGGATTTGAATATCTCCGCATGACTGTCGCACTCGTTGAAAAGCCTATTTTGGAAATTTGTTTTTTGACAGCAACACATGCGGTGACGTGCCACAAATTGTCTTGGAACACAGAATCAGCTGTTCCTTTGTCTTGTCGAGACACTCTAAACAGATCAGTCTCCGCCATAATCCCTCGGCAAAAACACATTTTCATAAAGAGGCCCACAGACGAGGAGGATTCGGCTCAGAATACACTGCAGCCTGGGTTTTGTCCTTTGTTCTTTTTTAATGAGCTGGGACATTTTTCAAAATTAATAAACTCTAAAACATAACGAGTGGTTCCACAATATGTGAGTAACTGTAAGTGCACTCGTGTGTTTTATCCAGACATGACTCAGCCCTGTGTGCAGAAGCTGTGTGTTTAATTGCTGTGTGCCTGACAGATGATTCAGCGCTGCCATTTAAAACCCGAGCGGACATTTCACCCACTTAGACTGGACTGAGACCAGTGCTTCTCAATTATTTTCGGTTATTTCATGACCGCCCTAGGAAGACGAAAACATTTGGCACCCCCTGTGTATACTCCCACCACCAACCTCTCCACCCCCCTCACCCCCACAACTTGAAATAATATGATTATTTCTCTCTAATATTCTATCCCGGCTGGATTGCTCAGTTGTCAAGGCACTGGACTGATGCATAGGGGACCGGTGTTCGATTCCTGGGGATGAGCGTCCAGTGGATTATGTCAGGAAGGGCACGCGACATAAAAACTCTTGCCAAATCAAATTTGCGAAGGGAAAAAGCCAAAAGAAATCATCATCATTTCTCTCTAATATTCTAATAACAGTCTTATATGTTGTCTGCTGTGGTGAGGGTTGTTTTGGTCTTCTATCATGCTAATGTCCTCGCTGGTTTTACAACAGTGATGATGAGTCCTTTTGGCTTTTTCCCTTGAGTTTTTGTGTTGGATGCCCTTCCTGACACAACTGGGCTTTAACCAGCACAATGACACCCCCCGTGGCTACAGTAGGTAGTGGGGTGAAGGGTCTTGCCCAAGGACCCACACTGGACGCTAATCCCGGGAATTGAACCCTGGTCCCCTATGTACCAGCCCGGTGCCTTAACAACTGAGCTATCCAATGTTCACAAAACACGATTGTCTGCAAAATTCGGCACGTTTCCGGGGACCACGATCCCACGGCTTTTGTTATCTCCGTCTTTCTCTATCTTTCTTTTCATCTGTAAAATGTGCATGATGGATGTAAAGAAACACCCACATCATAAATCTAATACTCTCTGCGCACACTCTGACATTGAGAGCGCCACTGACACCTACTGTAATGGATGAGCAATTACACTTTATTACAGTACAGCAAAAAAAAAGAAAAGCCATGTTCACCAGGGCCAAACCTGCCCCCAGGGACCTGCCCCCACCATTTGAGAACCACTGACATGGACCATGCAGCATTATTTTACTCAGTGTAGGAAACAGACCAATATCCTATCATTACTGTACCAGTCATTGTGACGCAGACCACCTGAATGAAGGGCTGATTGCAGACATTACGTATGAACCCTTTGGACCCTGTTCTCCTGATGACTAGCTTCATGCAACATCAGTGACCTTTAAATAGAAATATAATACGTGATAGCACAGATACATGGTCACTGAATGAATTTGCCGATGATAAATGGCTTACAATGTCATTTAACTCTCCACAAATGCATGATGAAATTGAAAATGACCAGAGATGTCTGGTACGTATGGATTCTGATCTAAACAGCAGCATCCAGTACTTCACAGGTGCCAAACATGCGGCCCAGGGGCCAAGTCCGACCCACCAGAGCGTCCAGTCTGGCTCTTGGGATGAATCTGTGCAATGAATAAAATTACCCTGAAGATATTAAAAATAATATTAGTTCAAGTTCCACGTTCAGACCCATCCAATCTCAGGTGGGTCAGAGCAGTAAAATACATACAATAATAAATACTCACAACTCCAAATATTACCATGTATTCACAGTCAAACAAAGTTTAATTTTGCAAAAAACTGTGAATAAACCGAACAAGTATGAAAAACCTGAAATGACTCAAGAGTAAGTGCAATTAAAATAATATTCCGCGTGTTACTAAATGCTCTGTGTCATTGATCATTTCCATGTGTAAATGATAAACTGAAGCATAATGTTGTCAAAATTCTACTTATCTTTTCTGTTTGTTCATGTTTATTCATGTTGCTGGATGTAAACATTTCCATAATGTAATTTGACTTTTTTCACTCTAAAACAGAGAAAAGTTTGGAGTTGACATCAGTTATGTATTATTATATTATATTTTATGTACAAACTAGAACATTAAGGTCATCCACCGCAGGGTCACTATAGCCACTCCCAGAAATATTACAAAGAAAATTGGAGACGCAGCCTTTGCCGACTATGCACCAAAACTATAGAATTCAATTCCTAAGGACATCAGAGAAGCAGCTCACTGAATATATTTAAAATCAAATTAAAAACATTTCTGTTTTCATTGGTGTTTGAAAGGAGATAAAGATAAAAAAAATGGGGGTACAAACACTAAACCAGAATAAACACTGTTTTTATGACACTTTATTGAAATTTTATCATTTCATGTATGTATGTACCCATTATTGCATCTCCTTCACCTATTTTATTTAATTTTGTTTAAATCTCATTTTGTTGCTTGTATAACTGTACTCTTTATTTCTGTACTCTTTCACCCCTGTTTATGCAATTCTGTTGAAATGTCATTTTATTTCTTGTACTTTTATAATTAGTGTTTAATCTTATTATGTAATCTACATTTTTAACTGATGTGAAGCACTTTGGGCTAAAATTCTTGTTTGAAAAGTGCTATATAAATAAAGTTTATTATTATTATGTTATTATTACTTTACGGGTTCGGCCCACTTCAGATCACATGTACCTGAATGTGGCCCCTGTGGTACATAAACAGAGCCAGAGCAGTAACAAACCACAGACCGAGCCAACTCAAACAAGTCACAAATATTCACAGTGTTCAAAGACTTATTGTGTGAAATCCAAAAGTCCATCTTGAACTGGAATTCTCACTTTTTTTTTTTTTTTTTTTGCTTTTGCAAATACCATGCACACCATAAGCCCAAACAATCATAGCTGCCAATTACACTTTTGACAGAAGGGGGTTCATGTTTTCAAACAGCTGATGGTGCCACTCAGCCGACCGCAGACACACTCACTTCCTGTGAGTTATTGAGCTCAATTTGAGTGCGTGTCAACACACCACAGTCCTTGAACCTGTTGATTTGTCTGCTGCCTGCCTCGGTATTGATCTCTGATTAGCTCTGATACATATTCGAGCGATCCTGGCCCAGCTTGTAGCCGTGGCAACAGGCCTTCAACGCTAGCGGAGGCATAGTCTGCTGATTGTATGTAGTTACACAGTAAATACCCAGGAAGGTGGAGGTGCCAGATGGCTAAGCCAGTGTTTACTGTCACTCACTCAGTCTCTCGGCCTATGTGTTTACATACAGCGACGGCTGAACTCGCGCCGAGGGAAACACGGCATTAATACTTGGTGAGTGAAATCAGTTTATGTTAGTGTGTCTGAGCTCTGGGTGTCTGGCAAATCGATTTTTTTAAAAAGTCGACCAGCGGGGGAGTAGTTGCACTGGGTCGCTAACGGCTACATCTTTACTTTGACATGAAAAGGACTCATGACTTCTTTTGGCTTTTTCCCTTACGGGGTCGCCACAGTGAATCCAAATTTGCATATTTCTCACATGGGGGTTCCTGACACAACCCTTGGGACCGGCACAAGGAGACATTGATGCGACAATTGTAGGCAGGGGTCTTGCCCAAGGACACACACTGGACGTTCATCCTAACTTATACCCACCTCATTTGCACTGGTGGTAACTGTTTACATCTGCACTAATACCCATCTGTACGTACTGTATTTATTTCATCTGTTATATATTGCACTTGTCATGAGTCTGGTGTGTCAGGGTTGTGTTTGTGTGTTTCCGGGTGTCTTATTTTGGTAATCGTCCTGTCTGAGTGTCTTTTTTCCTAGTGTGTCGCCAGCCTTACCTTGTCGTCTCCACGCACCTGATTCCCGTTTGTGTTCAGCTCAATTTGTGTCACCTGTTGTCTGTGTTATTTAAACCCCCGTCTCTGTCAAGTCAGTGTCAGATCCTTGTTCCCTGTGTCCAGTGACTGCACCATGTCTTGTTCTTGTCAAAGCCATAGTGAAGGTATTGTGTTCGAAATTGTATTGTATAGTCTAGTCTTGTTTGTTGAATTGTCTAAATTGTATAGTTCCTCTATTTAGAGCGCTTTTGGTTGTTAGAATTTATTATTTTTGTAAGGTTAACTGTTTTCCTCATCTGTGTGATTTTGATTTATAGTTTTGACTTCTTATGTTTCCCGCTGTGGGTTATTTTTGGTTATTAGAGTTAAAATTATTCCCGGAGTTTTTGACCGGTATTTTTTGTTAGAAGATAAAAACGTTTAGGAGAATTGATAAGGTTTATGATTGAAGTTCTGTGTGGACGCAAAATAAATACTTTTAGTTTGAAATTGGAATAATCTGCGTTTGGATTCATTCGTCATGTCACGCCTTTTTGAATATGCTAATACAGATATGTTTTGTTCTTGTGCAGATATGTTTTGTTTCTTGTGAATATGTTTTGTTCTCGTTTTTTGTTTTGTTTTGTTGTTTGTTTTGTTTTTTTGTTTCTGCTTCTTTTGCATTCATTGCTTTGTAGCATATTTGAAATGAACTTTTTCAATTTAATTCAACCCTTAACAGCACTTCTGCCATTTGCACTTCTGATTAGATGCTATACTGCATTTCTTTGACCTGTACTGGGACTGAATAGTGACAACAAAGTTGAATCTAATCTAATCTAATCTGATGCCCACAGTCGAACATGGGTCCACTATGCAACAGCCCGCTGCTTTACCAACTGAGCTATGCAGCCGCTTTGACCTGAAAAGGACTAAGGAGGAGAAAAAAACAGCGAGAGAGGTGAGCTAGTTCGGAGCAAAGTGGGAGTGACGTTACTGTCAACTGGCTCTCCCCTCACAAAAGAGCTGGTTGGGTTTTGTCTGTGTTTATGTCTCTGTTCTCGGAGCTGGGTGCGGGAGGAGATAAGAGCTGTGCCGCTGCAGTCTGTAGAGACCAGTCTGCCATATCTGCACGCCATTCGGGGACAGTTTGTCCTTTGGGTAGCTTTCCCCCGGACTCAGCAGGCTGACAATGGGTGAAGAGGGAAGTGCCGCTGTGGGCAGAGGACGTGAGAGGAAGGCAGCAAAGAAAGCAGTCCTAATGGAGTGTTTATTTAGGGCAGAGAACCACACACAAAGACAGCTCATCTGAAGCAGAGGCCTGGAGGGCACCAGGGAATGAATTCAAATAGTCTCGGCCCAAACAGCGCCATTTAAATACTGTTGAATCCCCTCAGCTCCTCCTGCCTTTCAAAGGAAAAAAACCTCTCCAGGCCACCGGCGCCGCATCTGCTTCTTAACCTCTAAAACTAAGTTTGTATGTCAATCATGAAACAGCCGGCACTGTTTTCTCAACTTCTGAACCAGAGGCCTCGTACAAATGTCTGCGTCCAGACTCTCTGCAGAGTTCAAGTGAGGTACGTTCAAAACTAAAGCACAAACCCTGTTGCTGAGCCCATGGATTTCCCGCTCTACGTCACCCATATCCACCTCTGTCATCGACTCAGATCTTGTGCCTCTGTAATTCACTACACTGTAAGACATTTAAAAATCATTCTGCGTGTACAATAGTTGATCATTTTACAAGAAAAGTTGCTGCATTCACTACTTAGTGGACAGGTAAATGTACACTGTGTGTCCAAAGATGTTGTGTTTGTTGTTGTTTTTTGCACTCATGTTATGTCATTTGTTGCACTCTTATGTTACGTGTTACGCGTTGCACTTTTATGTTATATATAACACTTAACATAAGAGTGCGACATATAACATAAAAATGCAACATATAAAACAAGAGTGTGACATATAACATCAGAGTCAGGCATATAACATAATAGTGCAACAAATAACATAAGAGTGCAACATACAAGTGTTTATATGTTGCACTCATATGTTATATGTTACGCTCCAATGTTGTATGTCATAGGTTGCACTCTTGTGTTATATGTTGCACTCTTACATTATATGTTGCATTCTGACCTTATATGTTTCACTCTTCTCTTATATGTTGCACTCTCATGTTATATGTTACACTCCAATGTTGTATGTTATGTTGCACTCTCGTGTTATATATTGCACTCTGATCTTATATGTCGCACTCATATGTTATATGTTACACTCCTATGTTGTATGTTAAATGTTGCACTCTTCTCTTCTATGTTTCACTCTTCTATGTTGCACTCTCATGTTATATATTGCACTCTGATCTTATGTTTCACTCTTCTCTTATATGTTTCACTTTTCTATGTTTCACTCTTATATGTTGCACTCTTATATGTTTTACTCTTGTTATGTTGCACTCTTATATATTGTACTCTTATATGTTGTACTCTTGCAGTGCAACTACGACATATAACATGAGAGTATAACGTAACTGTCTATATGTTGCACTCATGTTATATGTGCTATGTTGCACTCTTATATTACATGTTATATGTTTCACTCTTCTGTTGTGTTACATGCTACACTCATGTGTCGTATGTTACAAATACTCTTGCACATTTTGTCGTATGGGGGAATCATCTGTGTGATGGCGTGTTGCGCGGGCTGATTGACCATACAGTTCACTTGGACTTGGACTTATTTACTTGAGTGTTACTCTGAGGTTGCACTGCTGTGTGAAAAGAGTAGACAGTAATTACTGCTTTGTGTCTCGTACAGTATTTTAGACAGTGGTTTGTTTATTGAGCACACTTGGCAAAGGCTGACTACGACTATAAAACCACCTGACGATCAAAGCTAAACTATCTGCCCACTGCTTGAAAAAGAGCCAACTGAAATGTTCATGTTTGTGTGTGTGTGTGTGTGTGTGTGT
>JAPTHA010006239.1:0-10306 GCA_029814585.1 Gymnapogon annona | reverse complement strand
CTGTAACTTGGTGAATATCTATTTTTAAGCACGTAACTTGACTTTGTGAGCTTTCTTCAGATTGACCAGAAGCCAGACAGTCCATCTCTTTGTACCAGTTCAAAATAATAACTTTAAACTTCAACTCAGAGCATGTGGTGTTATCTTTGATTGTCCAGAGTGCTTAATTATCCATCAGACAGGTTATAGTGACGTCATAACAAAAACCTTACATTAGTACCACTGCTGAACTAATACAAAACCTCTAAGGGACTACCGGTACACACCTCAGTATACTTCCTTCCTTCATTCATTCATTCTTTCAATCTGATACAATTAGGAAAATTATATTGAAAGGAATTCCAAAATATAAAAAGATCTTGTTAAGTCAGTTGCGTGTTAATTTGAGAGCTGCATTTGTGCTTATGTGTAGTGTCCATTTAGGCACAGATATCTATCAGTATCACAACTGGAATGCTGGGATAATTATGAAAACTTAAACACTGGATATATATAATGGTAATGAATGAATGAATGACTTCAGAGATTATATATGGACATTTACTGACAATGTCCCTACATCTTAATCACATTAAATCTAAAATAATGTACAGGATGTCATTTATGTGGGTATTTTAAAGGATGTGAAGCTCTGTAACTTTATAAACAAAGAATAAAAAGGTCATTAAGATAATGCTTGTGTTTACTGACAAGTTCTCTTTATGTAGTTATTACTGTGCTTTTGTTCTTGAGGCAGAGGTGTGGAAATCATGTTTATTTGGCCACTCCTCAACAGAGACCAAATATTTTTAGTTTTTCACAAGAGTTAGTCCTGTTTTACAAATGGCTCCATCATAAGAAATAAGGACTCTCCAGAATCTATGTGAACATGTTGAAATATATTCTTTATTCTGTGGAACAAGGCAAATAACATTTCTGGGGCTATATTTCTTAAACATTTTCTTCCCCCATAACAACACAGTATGCATTATTCACATCACATTGATAATTAACCATTTTTGCAGAAAAAAGCATCATCAGCATCAGTAGTTTTGCACATGGATAAAATGTAAGCTATGCAGGGATATGAACCAGAGGGGACATCTTTACATGCTTCTCTTACACAGGTAAAGATGCATTCAGTACATTTGTATCAGTGCGTGCTTTTACTCTACTACTATGTAACCATCTTTCCCACCAAAAATATCATTGACCTGATTTCCTATTATACAAAAACACACTTTAGACTTCATACCCGACCTCACCACTATCTTCAACTCTTTCCCTCCAGTGCCACCTTTAATGTATTTTCAGCAAAACTACTTTACGTAGGTGACTATGAGCTTACCAGTAACAGCAGACCTGTGAGGAGATGCAGTGGAAGGAGATTTGCACAATAAGGTGAAAAGCTGAAGTATATTTATTGCTTTATATGTTTACACAATTGTCCATTTATTGTGAGCTGGTGGTTATGTATACTAAGTGAAGTGTATAATGTTAGTTTCTAGGCACCGTTCCTGTTTTATATTCAGTCTGTGGTAATTGTTTTTGCCCAATAAAGGACTATGTCTATCTGTTATGGCACTGCTACAACGCACACCTGAACTCTTATGTCTCTTTGCAAAAGGAGAATCGACTCAAAGACACGCACAATGCAGTCACCATGACAACCATCATAACAACTTAGAAAAGGACCAGTAAAACAAGTTCTGCACAAAAACAGACATGTGGGAATGCCTGTTTAGACAATAAGGACAAGCTGAGACAATAAGCTGAGACAAAAAGGGCAAATTCCTTCCCTCATCATCCTTCAAGTTCACGCAGTACACATCTTGTGAAACATTCAGAGGTATTAATAGGTGTAATGTTCTTAGACATTGCAAATATAGCTACATATACAGTGTTTGACCCAGTGTTTGACGCATGCATGTTTAAATGTAAGCAGCACCAAGAGTTTGCATTATTTTCAGCATTCCTCTTTATCCCGGCATGTAGCCTGTTCAACCAACACACGTGGACTAGATATATGTGGTACTACCAAGTCTTTGTTTACGGGACGGGAATAAAACTTTTGGAAAGTCAGTGTCACTTGGTGTTAAGAGGTTAAAAAGTCCAACAGACGGGTGTGGCAGCTTATATCGGGATTTTACAAGGATGTTGAAATGTCAACTAAACATTATGAGCTTAATAATCATGAGAACTCCTAATTCTAAAAGCTGTTATTAACCTTTACTTAATAGTATTGTTAAAGAATAACAAATAACATGACTCAATATTTCATTTCCAGATCATACTTTAACACTCTGTTAAAGTTGTTTGAGTCTCAGAGTGAAGTGTCTCACTTCATCACAGCCTGTTTTGAACTCAGGAAGACCTTGGCTTTCAATTTTTCGCCATGAAAATCTGCTCAGTTCATCCTTGAATCCAAGTGCTGTGTTTGTGCCAAATTTCAAAACATTCTCTCAGCCCGTTTGTGAGATTTATGCTTTAAATATTAGACAACCACAGGTGTAAACATATATGGTTGGATAAGGACTATTTTTTTTATCACCAGTTGGCAGTATTTCTCATCAGACATCTCACAGACCACACAGCGACACTGAGGACACGTTGGACCTGTTTGACCAGAGCCAAAAGCCAGCGTACAGAGGTTCAGTGAATGTGGTGTTGAAGGTGTGGAGGTGGATCAGTCCATCAGAGGAGACTTTGTAGAAGGACAGAGATCCAGCAGGATGATCCACATACACTGCTACTCTCTCAGAGGAGGAGGTGGGGGAGGCTGAGGGGGAGGGTTGTAGGTATGTTGTTGTGTTATCATGACAGACAGTGTAGCCGTCATTGCAGCACCTCAAGCTCCAGGAAAACTTGTTCTTCCCAAACAGGCTCTCTTCACTGCCTCCTTTCCTTCTGATTCCTCTGTATGTCACCGATACGTACACCCATCCCGTCCACTCTACCTCCCAGTAGCAGCGACCAGTCAGACCGGTTGTGCACAGCAGCTGCTTCCAGTAGTCAAATCTGTCCTGATGGTCAGGATACGATTGGTCCTGCTTCACACGTGTCACCTTTTTGTTTTGGTCAGACAGTTTGAGGAATATGTTGGCTGTGTTCGGATCCATTGTTAGATCACAGAAATCTGGAAAGAAGTTACATTAGACCGACTGTTATTGAACTGTGATTTGGTTAGTTTACTGTAACTCTAGCATGGGGCTGCATCTCAGACTTATTATCATTATTATTTTTCTTTAATTGTTTGGTCTAGAAAATGTCAGAAGATGGTGGAAGTTGTTCATCAGTGAGCCCAAGATTGAATCCTCAAATATCACATGACTTATCATGTAAATATTCACAACCCAAAGATATTCAGTTTACTGTCACAGAGAAGGAAAGAAACTACAAAACACTTGCGTTTAAGATAACTCAAAGTGGAAAATTGAATTTAAAAAAACTTGTTTTCTTTTATTACTTGAACAATAAATAATAAAACAGGACGGTTTTTCACCATCGCATTTCCTTTACTATTACTGTGTGTGATTCCTGACTTCTCTTAGAGACATTATATGTAATTGCATATTTCAAAATTTCTCATCTTCTTTACATTCACAGTATCTTCATCTTCACACTTACACTTCTGCAGACCTGGCATCAACCACAGGACTCCACAAGGCTCCATTCTGAAAGGAGAAGGGTCAGAGCTGCATGTAAACACGGACATCATGTCAATCTGACCGTGGGAGCTGTTGCGTCATCATCTGTCACTGCGGTCACATAGTATATATACCTGAGAATGTCCAGGCTGCAGTGTGAGTCCTCCTTTCGAGCAGACAGTAGCCGTTTCCCTCGTTCCCCTGGATGGTTGTAGCTGAGGTCAATCTCTCTCAGATGCGAAGGGTTGGAGGTCAGAGCTGAGGCCAGAAAAGCACAGCCCTCCTCTGTGACCCCACAGCCTGACAGTCTGTAGGCAGAAACCATCACACGCACTCGTTGAAGTTGTGTATTCTCAGTGTGACTCTGACTACACTAGATAGTATAATATTTAGTCCTGATTTTATCTTAAGGGGGAGGAGCAACCCCTCAATGATAATTAACCTTTTGAAATATCATCTTACACCTATATTCTACATTGACACTAACAACTTTCACCTGTCCTGAACTGTTGGCAGTCTTGGAAATTGCAAAGGCCCCCCATATGCATAAATTAGGATTCTTTTCTTTTCTCTCAGGTCGTCTCTATCTCCAAACAAAAGTTGCACACGTAACCTAAATATAATTATGCCGACAATGTGCATTCTCCCTGTGCGACAGACACAGGCTTGGAGGTGTCAGATGAATCACACATTTATAAATTGAAGTGTTTAGAGCATTTTGAGTCTGAGACAGGACACATAGGGTTAATAAGGAAAGAAAAAAATGCAGTAGCCTTCCATGGACAGGAAACGTATACAATTATTGAAGGACAGACAGAGAACACCCACATTTGTCCTGATGCGATAACGAGTGTCCAACATCACAGACATATGGTCGTCTAAAGACCAACAGTTAAAAGATGAGGACAGGGTCATTACAATGGTCCAGTGTGTTCATTCATTTATGTCAGAAGGGCTGTCAATCACGTTCTCCATCTACCTCAGTGCTTTTGGGTTTTTTCACACAGCAAAATTTTGGCACATGCAGAGGGATGGAAAATGTCATAAATACACAGTCAGCATTCATTCTGTTTGTATGGACTACTATTAACTTGGGAATTCAGACTGAATATGTTTTTTAATTATTTAACACCGACCCCCCCCCCCCCCCAAAAAAAAAAAAATTCTATTTTTTTGACAAACTGCACTTTGCTGCCCACTACTTTGTGCACTGAAGACCTTAACAAGCAACTTGATTCCTGACCTGAGAATCTCCAGTCGGCAGGATGATTGTTTCAATCCAGCAGAAAGGAGCTTTATTCCCACATTTTTAAGGTTATTGTTGCTCAGATCCAGCTCTCTTAGAGTAGAGGAGGGGCAACTGAGAACTGAGGACAGACTTTCACAGCTACCCAGGTTACAGAAGTTCAGTCTGTGGAAGACGAGTTTATACATACACTTCAGTAAATATAAGGAGTCTGTTTTGAACTGAACAAAAAGTGAAAGTGAACTCAAAGACTTGCACATGTTGATTTTTTACAAATGGGACAGACTTTCATGACACATTCACTTGGGTCACAGATCTGAAATACACTACGGTACCTCAGTTTTTCCAGTGTACACTCTGAACTCTTTAGCGCACCCCACACCAACTTCAGTCTTGAATCTTGCAGCCTGTTGCTGCTTAGGTCAACCTCTTTCAGATAAGATGAACCAGGACTGAAAACCGAGACTAGAGCATCATAGCCTCTGTCTGAAAGGTTATGGATGTTCAACCTGGACAGAAATGAGATATTAAGCAAATGAAAAGGAGAGAATTTTAAAACAATTATACTGATATATTCAAGGACCACTGTACTCACACAGCTTTGTTGGAGGCTTTGACCACTGGCAACAGCCTCAGAAGAGCATCCTCAGAAGCAGAGTACTTCTGCAGGTTGAAGACCTCCAGATCTTTTTCTGATGACAGTAATATGAAGACCAGAGCTGACCACTGAGCAGGAGACAGTTCGTCAGTGGAGAGACGTCCAGAATTCAGGTACTGTTGGATCTGATCCACCAGAGATTGATCGTTGAGTTCATTGAGACAGTGGAACAGATTGATGCTTCTCTCTGCTGACAAATTCTCACTGATCCTCTTCTTTATGTGTTCCACTGTTGTCTGATTGGTGTGTGTGGTGCTTCCGGTCGGTGTCAACAGACCATGCAGGAGACTCTGGTTAGTCTCTACTGAAAGGCCCAGTAGGAAGCGGAGGAACAAGTCCAGGTGTCCATTTGGACTCTGTAAGGCCTTGTCCACAGCTGATTGGTAGAGGTGTGTCTCTGTACAGTCAGACGTCTGGGCAGTTGTCTGTTCCTCTAACAGCAGATTGACTCGAGTCTCAGTGAAGGTCAGATGGACATGAAGAGCAGCCAGAAACTCCAGAACAGTCAGATGGATGAAGCAGAACACCTTTTCCTGGTACAGTCCTCTCTCCTCCTTAAAGACCTGCGTGAACACTCCTGAGTACATGGAAGCTGCTCTGATGTCCATACCAGACTCTTTCAGGTCGGGCTCATAGATGACTAGGTTGCCTTTCTGAAGTTGCTTAAAAGCCAGTTTTGCCAAAGACTTGATCATCTTCTTGGTTTCTGGACTCCAGGGTGGATCTGTCTCATCTCCTCCATCATACTTGAGTTTCTTCACTTTGGCCTGAACCACCACAAAGTGGATGTACATCTCAGTCAGGGTCTTGGGCAGCTGTGCTCCCTCTCCGGTTTTACATAAACCCTCCATACTTGTAGCAGTGATCCAGCAAAAGATTGGAATGTGACACATAATGTGGAGGCTTTGGGATTTCGTGATGTGAGAGATGATTCTGCTGGCCTGTTTCCTATCTTTGAATCTCTTCTTGAAATACTCTTCCTTTTGTGGGTCAGTGAAACCTCTGATCTCTGTCACCATGTCCACACACTCAGCAGGGATCTGATGGGCCGCTCCGGGTCGTGTGGTTATCCAGAGGAGAGCAGAGGGAAGCAGTGACCCCATGATGAGGTTTGTTAAGAGCAAATCCACTGAGGTGGACTCTGTAACATCAGTCAAGACCCGAGCATTCTTGAAGTCCAGAGGAAGTCGGCACTCATCTAGACCATCAAAGATGAACAGGACCTTGAAGTCGTCAAAATAGTAGATCCCTGCTTTTTTGATTTCGGGAAAGAAGTGATGAACAAGTTCCACTAAGCTGAAGGTCTTCTCTTTCAGCACATTCAGCTCTCTGAAGGTGAAGGGAAATGTGAACTGTATGTCCTTGTTGGCCTTTTCTTCTGCCCAATCCAGACTGAACTTCTGTGTCACCATTGTTTTGCCAATGCCGGCTACTCCTTTGGTCATCACTGTTCTGATCGGTTCATGTCTGTCACCCGAGCCTTTAAATATGTCTTCACATGCAATGGTAGTTTCTGGTCTGTTTGGTTTCCTGAACGCCGCTTCAATCTGTCTGACTTCATGCTCATTGTTCACTGGTGCAGCCCCACCCTCTGTGATGTAGAGCTCTGTGTATATGTCACTCAGAAGTGTCGGGTTTCCTGCTTTAGCGATTCCCTCAAACACACACTGAAACTTATGCTGCAGGTTAAACTTCAGTTTACGCTGACATGCTTCAACCGGAGTACCTGAATGAACTGAGAAAAAATTAAAACGTCAGTAACTCGGTAAACTCAATTATTTTCACTGCATAGTTTAAATCATTAGTGAAATCCTTTTACTCCTCTGCAGGTTTTCAGCGAGGTCTTCCTCGTTCATCCACCGAAGGAAATCCATTGTGATCTTTAGAAAAGCCTCACTGCTTGGCCTCTGCTCTTCATTCTCTGTCAGACTCTCTAGGAAACCTGTACTCAGATCCTTGTGGTATTTCTTCAGCTTGTTCCTGGTAAAGCTAACAATGTTCTTCTCCAGCATCTAGGACAGAAAACAGTATAAATGGCACTAAGTAAACAAATCAGGGAAATGACTTTGAACAAAACAAATGTAGGGGTCGAATTTGTCCTTGTACACATGTGAGACCTTAAATATGTCATCGAGGTGCGCTGGATGGGGTTGACCACTGGGAATCTCTGAGCATGGTTGTTCCGGTCTGTGGACAGACCATAAACAAGAAGCACACATTACATCTAACCACACCAACACAAACGGTTCAACTTTTCTGATTGTGAACAATAACCTATTATTCCCTGCTGTGAGAAACCATTTCTTGTCCTGCTGATCTGACTCACAGTTAAAACCTCATGTTTTGCAACTGTTCTGAGGTTCCACATGGTGTGTAGCAGCTCTACCCAACAGTCTATAAGGAACTAAGTCTTGTAAGACAGGCCAAGGTCGAAAGTGAAAGCCGAATAATAGTTGTTGCAAAACTGTGTAAAGTAAAACCACAGTTGGAAAAAGTCTGTTGACACTCTCATTATGAAAATAAAGACTATGACCCCTAGACATTATCCACTCTTCTTTGGATAGTCTTACCATATGAACTCATATAGTTACCACTTGAGGAATTGTCCCACTCAGGGAAATTAAAGGAATCTAATCAAATTTATATTATATTTACTTACTGCGATCCTTGAAAATTTTCACCTATGTCTTTGGAGATGTTACTCTGGAGGGACAGACAACTGGGCTCAGGATCATGTTTCAGAGATTTTGATCGCTGATGGATTCTGTGATGCAGATATAGAGAACAAGTGTACTTTACTTCACCACAAATATACTACAATATTTCAGCAGCCATATTATGTTAAAAAGAATTTTAAAAAACTAACAGATTGATCATATAAAACACATATACTGACTGAACAACTCTTCATACTTCCAACAATTGTTAATATCAAATTGTTGCTGTAACTGTTTTCTTTCAAATACCAATTCAAATGTTAATCTGAAAGTTTTGTTCTTGAGGCACAATGCAGGAAGTGCGAGTTCATCTGCACACCCTCACATGTTCTGAGGTTAATGTGGGCAGAGACAAGCTTCTAAGTCTTGTACATTGAATAGCGTATTGTGACGAGAGTTGCGTAGTTTAATTGTCAGGACAACAATAAAAAGTAGTTAAAGAATTAAAGACAAATTTAAGATGATGTTTTAGGTTAAATCTTTTCTGCATTGCTTACTTAAACTATACAGTGAAATTACTTACTGGGAAAAGCATTCATCTTTATTACTCTTTTGGAGATCCATGGGGGATTCACTTTCAAAAGACAGAATACCAGGTTCAGATCCAGGTTGAAATCCATTTTCAAGGGGAGGTCCAGTTTCAGGACTGTGAATTATATAGTTATCATTGAGTGCTGACCAATTAAACAGAGAATAAAGGTAGACAGTTACAGGTCTTGTCCTACCTCTGAGCTTTGAGGGGGCTGTCAATGCTTTCAGAGGAAGAAGCCCCCTCTACTTTGTCGTCACAAGGAACCATGATGCCAACTCCACATCACTTCACAGGGACAAAAATACTGAGAACAGAGCACAAATCATATCTATCAAATCTGTAATGCACACTGGATGGTCTTTTATATCATAAATAAGAAACTGAATTAATTTTGAAAGGTTTCCCTCAAAGTGTTAGTCGGATTAATTTGACTTTTGGCAGGAAAACAACTGCTGGAAGAAAAAAAAATAACTGAAGATAACTCACAGACCATTATCAACGCGACATTAGTTTTCAATAAATATCCCTACAGTAGTTAAATAACAGTTTTCTGTAAAAGGATCAACAAAAGCCAAAAGGGAGATCTCACTGTTAGATGAAGAGCGTTTGTCTTACATGTGAGCTATGTCCTGGTCTAACCTAACCTATGATTGTCACCTAACAGTTAAGAAGTCCTACAGTTGAAGGAGATAGATACATAGATTCTCACAATCACGTTACGAATTAATAATTGGCCGACGTGCCGGGGGGGGGGGGCACGTCATTACTGTCTGCTGTATAAAACTGTACACTTTATCAAGCTGCAACAATACATCCTTAATACATCGGACAAAATAATGAACATGCTAAGTTTTCAGACTTTCACAGAGAGAATTTATCTTTTTTGTTGTTGTTCATATGTGTGAATTTGGGTTGTTAAGGTTGTCATAATTAAATATTTTTTTAAATAAACTACAATCCCACCATCGTGCAGTCAAAGCTAAAGCCGACCATATCCCGGTAAATTAAGCACTTATTTCGTAAAAGCTTAAGTTTCTCCCCTATTCGCCTACATCCATGTTGTTTAACTAAGAAACTTGAAGCACTTTCAGGCTCGTTAATAAAAAAATGTCGTTTGTAGGAAAATTGCGATTTTATTTGCCTTTGTAACCTGTGAATGTGCTTATAAACAAATTTTGATAAAAATTCTACAAGTTATATGCAAAAAAATATAAATTAGATGCTGGTTAATCAAAATTATGCCATTTTTGTGGACACTAAAGAAACTGCTAGTGAACGCATCATCAGTGCTCCCACCTGGGACTTGTTTAGACGGTTCTTGCATGCAACATGGGTGAGTCTTATTCCGAAAAACTAAATAAATTAAAAACAAAAACGGTAATGGTACCTTATACAGTAATACAGTGTTAAAACCAAATGACGCACCCCCCACCCCACCCACACACACACACACACACACACCCACACACACACCCCCCCACACCCACACACACACACACACACACACACACACACACACACACACAC
>JAPTHA010006213.1:0-10307 GCA_029814585.1 Gymnapogon annona | reverse complement strand
GGGGGGGGATTCATGTGCCAGACAGCATAAATAAGACTGAGAGAGAATTGTGCAATGAGGCCAATGATTGTCCCTGTGAACACTAATGTGAGTTTGTCTTGTGCATCTTAATGGAAACACTCCGATGTCCAGTTTGAAAAATGCAACATCTACGGAGATCTTGATGTGACACGAAGAGAAACAAAACCAGTAGCTGATAAAAGGTGTGCACAGTGTGAAGATGTAAAGCATGTGACGCTGGTCCCAGTCTATTAGACTGAACACAAAGACCAAACACTGGCAATGACAAGAGCATGTTCAATCGCAGTCTGAAGCATTAGGCACAAAAGAAACTGACACGGAGCTTCAATAGTAATAAGTCATGCACTGTAAAGCTGGAAAAGTGATGGATCACTTCAGTCCCACTGAGTTTGTACAAAACTCAAACTATGCAAACTGGGCTGAAGGCGTTGTTCGTTGTGCTGCCGAGGTGAACCGTGGTCAACAGGTCACATATCTGTATCTGTTTGGTTTCTCATGTGCAAATCACCGGAGCCATTTTCCCTCTCGGTTTGTGTTTTATTGAGTGGGAGCTTTTATAGTCGCCGATGCAGTGACGTTTTCAGGAAAGACTAAGTGGTGCTCTTCAGTTGGATTCACAGTGGTCTGCTCTGTTGTGGACAAAATCAGGCCCAAACGAAAACACTTGAACGTTGTTTCCACTGAGCAAGAGACTGAGTTCAGTTCTGCTCTCATCTGTTCTAGAAAGTGCTTCTTAGAGTTTTGTGTTTTTATTGCTGCTATTTGTTTTCTGTCAAAGCACTGTTTGTGATAAAGAAGGTTAGACATTGTTTCATGTTTATTTATCCAGATATCTTGTAATTTATTGTTTTCAGTTTTGTCTCAATAAAAGTTTTTCAGACTAATATTTGATTGTTCAATTAATGTTTTTTCCTGATGCTCCTTAGAAAAGACAGAGCACAATTTAAACCTGGAAAGAAAATGAGTGTTGTTTCTTAGTGAACATATTTAATCCTTAAAGTATCAATGCATTTTTATGTCTTTATTAACAAAGTAAAATAACTTCAATCAGAAAAAGTAAATCCAGAAAAACTTAAATAAGACATTTACACTCAAAAAAAAAATATATAGAAAAAGTGCCCTGATGAAGTTTGGTTTGTTATTTGAAAACTTTTTCTGTGACTGAAGTGAAACTTTTTTTTCTAAGACCAAAATCATTTTGAAGAGAAATATCGCTGTTGGGTGGATGCTCTCTCATTGGACAGATGTGTTTGAGTGACAAGTGTGTGCGCCAATGATGTATGACAGGAATCTTCTGGAACAAGGAAGTACCCGATTGGTAATGTACAGGTAAACGGTAAAAATCTGGCTTTACAAACGACATTTCTTTTCGAAACGACATTAGATGGCTCTTCAAATTTCCGCAAGAGGGGGTTGTGTACTTCAAGAATGTGGGCATATTTGTAAAAAGGAGTAGCCTTTCCTGTCGCTGGTCAACAAACGCCTCGGTGGAAGTGCATCTGAAATAGTCTGTGGGGAAACGGAGTTTTGTGGGATGCAAACAATAAACATTCCGCTTCCCAAACATTCCCATTCTAAAGTGCTGTGGCGTTACAATAGCCATTTAAACTAAACAAATGAGAACTTTAGAATAACAACAATGGCAGACAGCTGTGGCGCTATTGAACGTTACTGTTTAAAGCAGATTAACATATTATTAACTGATACCCCTGAGCTATTCCAACGAGAAGTTTATTTGCCCATCAGTGTAAAATGCTCAAAACGCAAACTTCTGTTCGGAATGTCAAAGACATGAAACAAACAATTTCCCTCGGGATTAATAAAGTATTCTGATTCTGATTCTGATTCTAATGTCAAAGTGTTGGACTGATCCAGCACCACAAATAACCCCCATGATCTGACTCCAACTGGAAGTTTGGAATTTGCTTTTCAATATAAAACTTAAAAAAACATATCTCCTCAGAGGCTGTTTGTCATATTTCCATTTAAATTGTATTTTAAATGACATTCTAAATTAAAGTGATCTCGTAACTTTGAGCATGCTCAGTGGCTTCCGTTGACCTTGGAAAATTGCGCCCTCTGGCGGACAGCTTTACAAACTACACTGATCTTGCACCTTTTTTTTCTTGTAAATTTGGAGGATGAGAACACAATACAATGTACTGTAGTTTATATCTGGTGGGAAATCAAACTGTCATCTCAGCATTTATTCTTTACGACAAACTGCCTGTCACACTTTATACGTTACAAATAATAACCAGTAGATGGCAGCACCACATGTATGAAACGTCTGGTTAAGGTAATGGACCATCCTGGGCTGTACACTGACTCAACAACACTGAGCAAACCATTAAAAGTTTCTCAGGGAAGTTCTGAGCAGAGCAGAGGCACCTTTCATGTGAATAATGAGTGTTCAAACAGTGACAGTTAGTCCAGACTGTCCGCGTGTGTTCAACAGCCACGGCTACAGTTATCCCATCATAGTTTTTCTGGATGAGATCGTGGAAATGGAGGAACATAAAAAATAGCTGGTGCACCAGTCATTTACTGAGCCCACGAGAAAGTCAGCCTCACAGACGCTGAACTCTTCACACCACCGAGCCACTAATTACAGGTTGGAACCTACAACCTTTGGTCCTGGGGTGCGAGTCCTAGACCTCTGCATCACCTCTCAGCGCACACAACTTTGGCGCAAACTGTGACACAGGCCTCTACCAAGACCAGGCTGAGAATGACTCAACTGTGCATATGACAACTGACAGTATTCCATCTGCACTTCTATCTTCTACTTTAATTGATCATTATTTATGGTTTATTGGTTGTGTTTTAATTGTAATTGTGTGGTTTTAAATTGTTTCTTTTCTTATGTATAAATAGTGCTATACAAATAAATTTGCTTTATATTTGTCCTTTTTCTTTCTGTCCTTTTCATTTTAGCAAAAACCCTAGAAAACACTGACTGGAGTGGAATGTGATCTCCTGACCGAAGATGACTGTATTCAATCCAGACTCTGGTCCATCTTCAACATGAGAAAATAAAATAACGTCTTTTCTTCTTGCTTCAGTTGTCATTTGATTTTCACAAATTCTGAACACTGGTCTGACCTCCATATGTTCCTGCCACCACGAGTCACTGAAGTTTATACAGCGACTACAAATATTTACAATTAATCTCCACATCATATTACAGTTTTGAAATGCTGCAGAAACCAGATTTTGAAAATGGAGTCAAAAGGATGTTACATGAAAACAATCAACAAACACGTTTAACATTTTCCCCTTCACAGTCACAGAAAGTGAAAATGTTGCTTGTGTTGGGAAAAATTTACAGATGTTCATTATTGAAAAATGTCGTGGTTTGTTTGTCGCTTCTGTTTTGCTGTTGTTGTCGACAAGATTAGATTAGATATACCTTTATTTGTCCCACTCAGTGAAATTTCAGACTAATAATTTTAAAATAAAACTAAATAAATAAGTATAATGAGTCCTTTCAGCTTTTTCCCTTCCAGGGTCACCACAGTGAATTTGCATATTTGATTTGGCAAGTTTTTACATCGGAGGCCCTTCCTGACACAACCCACTGGACGCTCATCCTGGGAATCAAACCCACGTCCCCAATGCACCAGCCATATTCAATTAAAAAATTCAGATAATTCAATTCAGGGTTTTTTTTTGTTTTGCATAATCTGCCAGAGGGCACACTTCATTATTCTAATCATTCAAAACAATCCTACATGATTAAAATGATTCAAACTATTCTACTACAAGATTAAAGCGATTCCAACTATCCTACTACATGATTAAAATGACCCTGCAGGATACGTGTGGTTTTACAACCACCACAAGCACGTTACCAATGTCACTAATTTGCTGCATTTTAAGATTTGAAGTCTCCACATCACACAAAACCACATCTGCAGGTGTAAACCACACACTGGTCACAATCACGATGATCCAATCAGATTAGTGCAGTTCATCAAGTTGTCCACCAGAGAGCGCAGTTCGGCTGTATTCTGAACAAGACTTCACTGTACGCAACGTTTTATTACTCCTTTAACAAACATGGCCACATCCTTGAAGTACACAAACCCCTCAGTAACCATGTGAAATGGTATTTAATGTCATTTGGAAAAGAAACGCTTGTCGTGTGGAAAGTCGGATTTTTATCATATACCTGCAGATCGCTAATCGGGGACTTCGTTGTTCTAGAAGGTGATTCCTATGTCACACGTCATTGGTGCACACTCTTGTCACTCAAATATATCTGACCAATGAGGGGGCATCAACTTCACTGCGGGATATTTGTGTCAACATGGTTTCGGTCCATGAAAAAGTGTTTATATATATATATATATATATATATATATATACACAAAGTCGAAACCTTCAAGATTTGCTGGAACCCTTTTTTAAAATTGAATTTTTTTTACATTTTTAAAATTAATTACATTTTTAAATTGTCTTTTTCTGATTGAAGTAATATGTTTTACTTCGTTAATAAAGACGCAAAAATACCTTCCTGTTAAAGACCCAAACAGCCACTGGCAATCAAAACCATCTGCTGACTTAAAAAGCTGAATAACACATGATCCACTCAACCTATTGACAAGTCCAAACACTTATGTCACAATACATTCATCTTGTTGATTTTATATAGGGGAAATACATGAACTGAAAAATGCAGCATATTGATAAATCACTTAAATGCTACATTCAGAAAAACTAACATAAAAGTAGCAGAGTTTTTCTTTCCACTTGATTCAGGGACAGGATTAATAAATAATAACAGAATAGAATAACGATAAAGCACCAAAGGGAGCAAACACAAACCCAAAGCAATCTTAAGCCATTTTAAAAAACTCAGATCGAGCTTTAATTTACAAAGATAATAGGACATGGAGGCTGTACAGTTAACTTCGATCACTACTTCAGAGACGTAAACACACTGCAGGAGTCCTAAGGCTCCTTATTGGATTGCAAACTTCACCTTTCATTAAACCTGTAACAGATCGTCATGTTTCTGTGTCTTGTCTATCCGTGCGTTAACAACAGAACAAATGTCAACATGACATGTTTGCAGGATGTCCAGAACCAGAATGACGTCAGGTCAAGAAGAATCCCCGCCAGAAACCAGCAGACGCACACCTCCTGCACTGGACTGAGGGGTCTACGTGAAGCTGAGGGCACCAACTCCCAGCATGACGAGTGGTCTGTCTGCACAGCAGGACCAAAACCACCAACCTTCAACGTCAGATCCTGGAGAGGAGGAACAGGAGGAGTCGCCCTCACCCTGATAGATACAAAAACACAAAGGAAAGGAAGGTGACTTTAATATATGTACACGTGGAATGTTTACACACCCTGGAATACCAGATAAGTCATGAAGGGTTAATGGACCTGAAGTCCAGGTCTGATGCATAACTGCTCCAGACCCTCCCAGTTTGAGAAGAGAATGCATCGTCTAAAACCTGGAAATGGTGCCTCTTTTCCTGACTGACTGAAGAATTGAGAGACAAATTGATGAGAAAAATAATCAATAGCTGCACATGCAGTTCACTGCTGTCACCACTAGAGGTCGGGCAGAGTTTTGACACGAGCAGCCCAAGTCCGCGCTGAAAACATTCTGGAGCAGCTCCAGTCATTGTCACAGGTTTCCAACAACAGACAGGCTCTGTCGCTAATGACGACTTTACATCCTTTTAACCGGCAGAGCTATTATTGGCAGAGCGGCCCTATGTTTCTTCTTCTGTCAAAGAGCAGAGATAAGCGGTAAAAGCGAACACGCACAAACACATCATTCACAACGAACCACTGTCAAGTACACGACACACTCCAGCACATTCACATCTACTGGTCGATAAAAGTCAACATAAAAACCCTGCTCATAACTGCAGAATGGAGCTGAGACATTCAACTGTTCATTTATTTATTACGATGTGTAGGTTTGTCTGTAATTTGTTCATTCTCAGCTAAAATAAAAGTGAAACTTATGTTTTTCCTTCACTCATTTCGATGATGATACTGAACATTTTATAATATTCTTCTACATGTTTTTTCACGTTTAATATAATCTTGGGTTCATCTTCTTTACATTGTTGTTATGCCGGTGCGTCCGTCATGTACATCATTTCTTTTGTCTTTTACGTCATGTCTTTCATGCTTTTATTTTGTTGTTGGTTTTCTTTTACACAGTTTTATTTTGTTGCTTTATCTACAACATTATTTCCGTTGTATTGTAACTTTTATGTCATTTTTCATCTTTTATGCAATTTTCATTTCTATTTATTTTCTTTAAATAACATTTCAACTCTTGTAAATAAGATGTATTGTTCTGAACTGGAGCTCAACTGTTGTCATAAAGAGACAGCAGAACCTACTAAGACACTCGGTAAAATGCATCGCACCAATGCAAACTGCCACTTGTGTTACATACGGTATAAATACAGGCAGGGTAAGCAAATATGAGTTCATCTGCTGGACAGAATAGTGTCTATCAAATGCACCATTAGGTTGTGTTTCTGTCACAGTTGCCTAGATGTAACCAGGACTTATTGTTAAAATGTCATCTGTAAGGGACATGTTATTTAAATTTATTTACCGTATGTCCTCAGGAGGAATACAGAACCTCAGTTATGAAAGGCAGATATCCTTTTCATTCGTTTATTACTAAAATAAAACACCATCGTAAAAATAACAGACGTTCTCCTAATAAAACAGACTTACTACAATTTGTGGTAATGTACAACAAACTGACAAAACTGACAAAGTGACTGGATTTTAAAGCATACATCTGTAGTCAATTTGGAAATATACAGATGTATAGAGCTATAACCCATTACTGCCTAATTATTTATATCAGAGAGCCCTGGAACAGATGAAAAGTACAAAAGGTTGAGTTAGGACGCGATGAAACGAGCAGAGATGAACAGGTGACAGAAAACATTTAACTAATGTTAAGTGTCTCCCCAGAAATGTATTTAACCCTTAAAGACCCACAGTATTTTCTCGTAGCAACTTACAGTCAAACCTCAGTGCTCTACCATAATTCGTTCAAGAAGCCTGGTCAAACACCAATTTGGTCGACTACCGAATTAATTTTCCCCCTTTGAAATAATACAAATAGCATTTAATTCGTTATTGAGTGTGAAATTGCTTCCCATAATAGTAACATATAATAAAATATAACCAATGTCATTTTTTTCTTCCCTTTCGGCGATTCTGTTGTTTGGCAATTGCCGTCACTCCTACCGTGACAACATTTGCTTTTATAATGTTTGTATGAGTTCCTTTTTGAATTGGATGATTGGTGGATGATTGGACAATTGGATATAGTGGTGGATAGTGGGTAGTTGTACGCACAGTTTTACGTTTCATCCTGCCACCACCAGTATCACTGTTTTTCTTAGGAGACACTATAAGGACACAATGGAAATAACACAATCTAAAATAAGGCAACACACAACACACACAAGTCACCGTCTGAACAGTTCGGAGACCATGCCCTAAGAACACTTCGGTTGCTCGGGTATCATCGGGTGGCCAAGTAAAGCAGTTGCGTGGCCGAGTAGAGCTGAGATTGAGCTCCGAGTTTTTGTTCAGCCACCGGGTCGGGAAAAATTCAAACTTATGGTTCAAGTACCAATTTGTTAGAACTGTGAAACGTTCGGGTACCGAGATTTGACTGTATTTTTTTGTTAGTTTCCCCAATTGATTTATCACCATTTATTATCATATTATTCTCTTCATTTATAAATAAAATACAATATTATTTAAATATTTCCTATATTTAATGTACTGATCATGTAGATGTTGATAAAAGCTACGAGTAAATTATATTCCAACAGAGAAAACTCTTCAGTCACTTTTCAGTCAAATCTATCATTAACTGAACATAAACCCAGTGTGTCCATCCACTGTCACTGATCCAACACCATGGGTTTTACTGCTGAATAAATGTTGCAGAAGATGATGGTAACTACAGAGCCAAGACATTCAGATGTTCCGTAGTTACCATGGAAACACAATAAAACCCATGGACACATTGGACACACTGGGATTATATTTTGTTAACGAGAGATTTTAGTGAATACAGTCACTTTTTCCTTCAGTTTTCTTAGTTTTAAAATAATTCACTCGGACCTTTAATGAACATCTTGATGGTCATTTAATTAAATATGGGAAAATACCTGATTCTCACTGCGAAATGGAGAATGGCGCAGATCATTTTATAATAAATGGTGATAAATCACTTTGGAAACACAGAAAAATCCTTTGGAATTTGTGTCCAAAGATTAAATGACACGTGTTTTTATTTGGACTCTTAAAGCTGGTTTGTGTTGGTCACTCAACTATTTGGACTTGAGCAGGTTCTTTACATGTAGGTCACCCAGGGCTGCCCATCTGACCAACCCCTCCATCTTCCAGTAACTCGAGGACTTCCGAATCGCTCCGTTCTCCAATAATAGCCAAAAATGTGCCTTGGCTCACATCACAGTCTGATAGTGTGTGAGTTCCCATGACCGTTGTAATTAATACACTGAAAGAGCTGAAAGAAGATCTATTTACAGGTGTTTCCTCCTGGCAACACATCACTCAACGTTTTGTTTTCCTTTTGTGTCAGGTAAGACACCACCCATTTACCGTCACTATCCAGCCTGTAACACTTCCTGTTCTGGGAAACAAACAAAGAAAACAAACAAAACCAAAAAAAAAAAAAACTTTTTGTCTCCGGGTTGTAATTCTTTTGAACCCTCTGAGGCATGACCAACATCTCACATGTGAAACCAGTCCTCCACTGCGCTTGCAGAATCCATCATGTGTTCAACTGAGTGCATTTGAGCACCGATGAACCCTGCGACTTCACCCTCACCAAGTCCTGACAGGATTCACATCAACACCGACCAGAGTGTTGTATCACTGCCATAACTCCACAGTGACTCACCTCTGAACAGAGGTGAATAACACAACATGCCCCCTCCCTCCCACTGAGGCTGGATTGGGGGCTGCTCGGAACTAAAGGGACACAACTTATGGTTTGCGACTCACCACAATGACTGCAGACATTTTTTCTGACAAACCACTGCTTGTTTTACACCCTTTGTGTGTGTGTGTGTGTGTGTGTGTGTGTGTGTGTGTGGTTGGTATTCTGTCGACTCGGCAGAAAGACACAAAGTCTGAGTGAAAAACTAAAACTAAAATCAGATGAGCTCCATCAAAACACAACTTGGGTCTCATTTTTTATGTGATTTTAAGACGACATCACATTAGTTGTGTTGAAACCCAAAGGTCAGAGGTCATGAGTGTTCAGTGACACTTGTGTGTTTGGGCATTTTTGTCTAGTTTTAGCTTGTGTATTTCTGGATGATGATTCAAAGCTAAAGCACTCGTTTCATTGTTTTACCTCCATCGACTTGAACAAACATATGGTTGTGAATGTTCTACTTCTATATTTGTCAAATGTTCTGCTGGTTGTGTTGTCATTGTTTTGTCCATTGTTTTTTGGGGGGTGAAAAGCTTGTTGTTAACCAAGTTAATATATAGCGATGAAAGCATTAATGTGATGAAAAAATGATTCCATTACAATGCACTGTTATGTTTCACACGGATAATTGTTGTGACATACATGACACCAGGATCAACACAAACAACATGGAGTAACGAGGACGGAAAGGTAGAACATGTTTATATGGTCATTTGGATCCAAATGTGTTGAAGACTGCAGTGCATTGCTTGTAGATTGTATGCTGTTGTTTATATCTCCAGGTATTTTTATACACTTTTATACTGCTGTTATCATTATTTATATGTAAATATTTTGTATATATTCTTTTAATTTTATATTTTTGTGTCTGTCCTTACACTGTCTGAAAAACTAGATGTGTTTATTCACATTTTAATTTTTTTTCACTCATATTCCAATATGTTAATCAAATTGAATAACATATTCAATAAGTAAATTGAAAAATAATCAATAGCTGCAGGTTGGAATTTTGAAATAAAAAGAATAAAACGTGCCCAATCATCAGAACCCGTTTGTCATATCTGCACCTGCTCAGTTCTCAGAAGAAGTTCTTGATAAGCGGTGTAACCAGTTTGACCCAGAGCTTCACATGGCGGTCCGGCCTCTCGAAGGTGGAGCCAGACACCTCTGTGGAGCGCTGATACAACACCTCCTGCTCCTGAGACACACACACACGGACACACAGACACACACACAGACACACAGACACACAGACACACACACACACACACACACACACACACACACACACACACACACACACACA
>JAPTHA010006134.1:0-10310 GCA_029814585.1 Gymnapogon annona | reverse complement strand
AAGTGTGTTGTACTTTATGTTGTACTTATAGAAGTGTGTTGTACTTTATGTTGTACTCATAAAAGTGTGTTGTACTTTATGTTGGACTCATAGACTCATAGAAGTGTGTTGTACTTTATGTTGTACTCATAAAAGTGTGTTGTACTTTATGTTGTACTCATAGAAGTGTGTTGTACTTTATGTTGTACTCATAGACTCAGAAGTGTGTTGTACTTTATGTTGTACTCATAGACTCATAGAAATGTGTTGTGCTTTGTTGTACTCATAGACTCAGAAGTGTGTTGTACTTTATGTTGTACTCATAGACTCATAGAAGTGTGTTGTACTTTATGTTGTACTCTTAGACTCATAGAAGTGTGTTGTACTCAGTAGACTCATAGAAGTGTGTTGTACTTTATGTTGTACTCAAAAACTCATAGAATCCTGTTGTACTTTATGTGATTAAACATTTAATCTTACCTAGTGACAGAAATAATGGAAAATATCTGCTATCTGTTATTTCCTTTGAATTTGGGGAAGTACTTTATTATCTTAGTTTTGAATGTTTATTTTTTTCTCTCTTTTTGTTGTTTTTGTTGTGTAATATGATTCTGTTTATTTTTCTGCAATTTTTTCTCTTTATGTATGCAAATAGGGTTAGGCATTATAAGTATTTAACTTCAGCCTAAACCCTTTCGGTCATTGTATATTTGGATCAAGCAGTGGCATGTACTGTATTGCACTGTACTGTTTACTTAAATGACCGAATAAATAAACTAACTAACTAACAGTGTGATGCCGGAATTGGTCGTTTTGTTCATTTTTTTTTTTTTACAATTTCACATTTGCTTTTTGACTTCGCAGTTCTGTTCTTTGCACTCAGCAATGAACAACTGCTGAATAACAACAGTATGGAGACGTGAACCTAATTAAAATGCTTTATTTATGCTGATCAATGGAGGGAAATGCCAAGGGAATATATGACAAAGCTCTTGTTTTGAAGTTTTTATGTTAATTTTATTATTTTATTATAATTATTATTTTAAATTTTATTTTAATATTTTTTTAACACTGCCCTTGGTTTTCACAGTTTGCACTTTTCACAGATAAGTGCGTGTAAAGGAAACAGTACTGTTCCACCACTATTACAGCTTTAAAACACAGAATGACCACACAACACCAGAGAAAATCCCAACACAACCCTCAGCTTTGCAGACAACTTAAACCTTAGTGTTCACAGTATGAGCTGCAGCATATACTGTGAACAAAAAGAGACTCTGAATTAAAAAAAAAGAACCACTGAATGGGATATACAGTACTAACAGTGAAACATTGGCTGTTGAGTATACATTTACAAAAAATGTATCATTATGTTAAAATAGTGTTGGATTTATGGGCTAAAACATTGTCTGGCACCTTTCGATGAAATTTGCAAAATATTTCTGTCTTTGGTTGCAGGCTTTTGGTTGCACTATATTCGAGAGTCATTCAGCTGATTTGGTAAATAGCTGTCCTGGGATTTCTCTAGATTCAGATTCAGAATATTTATTGTCATTGTCAAGATAACAACAAAACTGCATTGGAGCATCCATACATAAAAACAAAAAATAGGTAAGAAGAGTGCAAAATCCCACAATAATAAATACCCATAAATAACCCAGTGATACCCATAAATAACCCAGTGACACATAACAGTATAACAAAGACTGAACAGAGCAGACATGTTTAACTGTTGGGGAGGGAGTAGTGAATAGTGATGAACTGCAGCAATGCAGTTCATGAATGCGGTTCAGAGTTATTGTTAATTGGTGGATGTGATTATTATCCACGAGAGGGGGGAGGAGCAGAGTTCAGCAGCCTCACAGTGTGTGGATACAGGCTGTTGGCCAGTCTTGAGGTCCAGACCTGTATGGACCTGTACCTTCTTCCTGAGGGGAGCAGGTGGAAAAGGTGGTGAGCAGGATGGTGCTGGTCCCGCAGGATGCTGCGCACTTTTCTCACACAGCGAGTGGAGTAGATGGTGGTGATATCTGGGAGAATCGTCCCAATGATTCTCCCGGCAGTTTTCACCACCCGCTGGAGCGCCTGCTGGTCAGCCTTAGTGCAGCTGGAGAACCACACTAGCAATCCATATATATGTCAGTACACTACTGATGGCACAGTTGTAAAAGTTCACCATCAGAGGTGCATGTTAGATGGAGATGAATGCATATGAGCTGGAAGGCAGTCTGGACCCTGAGAGGGTTTGCTGATTTAAAAAAAAAAAAATCAGCGGAGATGCAGCTCTGACTGAGGATAACTTGTCTTCCCTGCACCAATGGGAAGCCTATTAATGAGCATCTCGTGGCCTTTAATTTTAATATGCAGACAAGGTGCTTTCATTTAGAATGTATGCATGACATACAGCAAATGTGGGAGTTTCCTTGAGCACAAAGACAAGTCCGGAATATTAAAACATTTGTCACCCTATCAAGTATTTTTTTTCTCCTTTCCCACTTGTGCAGCGCTGATTCACAAATGGATCAAATTCGCTCCAAAAAATTGTAGAACATGTCATTTCTCAGCGGATGTGGAGTTTCTCTAGTGGGTGGCTTGCAGCGGGGGAGTCCCTATGTGGAGGGTTGCCAGTTTGAATCCCTTGACTGAAGCTCAGCAGACTAGAGGATGGGGAAATCAATAAAACATACAGGATAGCTGTTCAGGAGGAAAAGGAAGTTAAGAACAAATCTTCAGCTAAATCTTTAGAGACAAACTTACTCTGAAAACACTGAAAACGCAGCTCTGTCCGAGCTCAGCCAGACCTGAAGTGACTTCAATGAGTGTGTTTCGAGG
Organism: Gymnapogon annona; assembly: GCA_029814585.1. Lineage (NCBI taxonomy): Eukaryota > Metazoa > Chordata > Actinopteri > Kurtiformes > Apogonidae > Gymnapogon > Gymnapogon annona. Next base: position 7,499 of record JAPTHA010006134.1, on the reverse strand, counting down.
AAGAATGCAGGGTATTTCCAACAATTGTACGTTTCATTTCTATACCTCAGCTGTACACAATCTTTTTTTCTTGAAGATTTCCCTGGTTGTTCCCGGAAGTCAATCACTGTCACCTCCTTCCTGATGATGTCATACACAGGATAAAAAGAAGAAAATGATGCTTGTGTAGAAAAGCAGTATGTGGTCTGTCCCATCTGTTATTCAAGACGTAGGGATAGTTTTGCGATTCTACAATTGTTTACATCTGACGACGCGACCATTGTAACTCTTCAAGTTTCCAAATAAGAATGGCTTCTTCAATTGATTCTGAAAGTAAACCCTGGGCACAGAGCCTGCAGGAGGACTCATAAGGCTGCATTAAAGCAAAAGTCAAGGCTGGTTTGATGTTATTGTAATGGTGCATATCTTTGCACAGGGTGTCTGTAAAGGGCACAAAGGTAAAAATACAGTTTCAAACAACATTTTCAATATGAATACAACTTTTATTCAAAGAACATCTTTCATATGAGTTCCATCATTTCCAATGCAAATGTTGATGTGGTTTGCAGAATATTCGTGAAGTCGATGCAATTAATCCAACTTGCAGTTGAATTAAATGAAAAATACCCATTTATCCTATATATACAGTCTTTACAGACATTGTACAGCGAATACTCTGCACATTCTGTTCATGCTTTGCCAAGCCGCATCACCTTTAATTATCGCTTTCCCTTATCTGGGTGTTATTTATGAACAATCCTTGCTCTGTATTCTTTTCTGGAGAGCATTTACTTTCATCAGTGCGTCTGGTCACTTTCTCCATCCAAATTTCTTTCCTGTGAAGTGTTGGCCATATGATGAAAAAAATTGTCCTCGACACAAGGACTGTGGTGAGACCGTGCTTTATAATGACATGGAAATAGCCAACAATGATAGGTTGTTTGATCCGCTGTTCAGAGGTACTAGCCACATGTCATAACCTGTTGACATGTTGTTCCGCTGGTGCTGAAGTGACGATGGTTTCACACATCAGAGAGGCACACTAACTCCCATGAGTTGCCGGTCCTACTTCAGAGCCTTGACGTTCACCGAGTCTGATTAGGTTTTTGCACAACAGTGTTACAGTGTTATGCTGGGATAGACTCCAGCATTCCCACAATCCTCAGGAGTATCAATTTAGGTAAATAAATAAATTAATGGTACTGCTGCTGAAATAGTGACTGACAAAACAATGACTTCAGAATGCGATGTCCTAAGTTTGTGAGATGTCTGTTCGGCCTCTGACCTCAGATATGCTGGAGATGCTTCAGAGTTAATACTACATATCTTATTGCTAAAAAACTCAACTCCAGCAGCTCTACAGAATAGTGATATGTGACACGTTAGCTGTTTCCGTGGAATGTCAAGTGAACTTATGCAATTTCAGTCAGTCAGTAGAGTTTATTTGTATACAGTGCCAAATCATAACAGAAGCTACTTCAAGGAACTTTTCATGAAAAGCTGCTCTAAACCACGCTCTCAGATTAGACAAAGTCAAAGTGAAGTTTATTATCAATCAGCCCATGCAACACATGATTACACAGAGGAACGAAATTGCGTTTCCCCCACACTTCGAAATGTGCAAAAGTATTTGTAACACACAGTGGTTAACATAAGGGTGCAACATATGACATATAACATAAGAGTGCAAAAAAAATGCAATAACAAACAGAACCTCTTCAGACATCCAGTGTACATGTACAGTATACAGAAGAGTTGTCACAGTTTGCCATAGTGTAGTCAAAATGAGGCAAGTTGAGGTTCAGTAGTTGAAGGTGCAATATAAGAAAGTGCAAAATGCAGAATAGTAGCATTAGTGCTGAATGGCAGCATTTGGATACATATATATGTAAACATGATGAGGTTGTGCATGACACAGACCTTTTTAGAGTTTGAATTTGTTAAAATAGTCAGTTGGTCTTTGTGAGTGCTTTGTAGGACTTTGTGGGTGCACTAGTTGGAGAAATCCAACAGAATCCTCCAGGAGCAAACACTTGGTTATATATGGTGACAGTAGCAAAGAAAAACTTCCTTTTAACAGACAGAAACCTGGAGCAGAGCCCGCCTCTTGGAAAAAGGTAATCTGCCTTGACCAGTTGAGGTTAAGACGTGAATTATGTTAATTTCTCTAAAATTGTTTTCATTTGGATGCATTTTGCTGTTAGTAGGAGGCCGTGTTAGACATGTAATGCATAAGTCGAGTATGCCACAGTAAATCTGTTTATGCAAATGCACCTGCTGATAAACAATAGAGCCTAACATAGTACAATATACATTTATCTGTTGACATTCCTCACTCACTGTATATTCTGAAGACTGAAAGTTAAAGCGTTTTTATCTCAACTACACAAAGTTACTTGTCCTCGGTCCAGTCTTGTTTTCTCGCCACTTGCCTTGTAGCTGGATTTGGAGTTAATGATGCAAACAGGTGCTTAGTGTTGGCCCACGCACAAACTCAACCTCCAGCGCTTTCACTGTGGACGTCTGATACTCGTGCCCCAGGGTTTCAGCCCCAGAAAACATGTTGATGATGAAACTGCTTTTGTGTACGGGTTAACTAGACAGTGCAATGTGTCCGCTCAGTTTGTTGCTTGCTGCTTACAGTGCGTCTCTGTGGATCGTCTATACCTGTCGGCCTTGCACCATGACCCTCACTGAAAGAACTGTTCTGAGGCTGAGGCTGCAGCCAGTCTGTGTTAATATACACCTGGACACAGAGGATAATGGGATATTTTTCATTTAATTCAATATTATTAATTGCTTTTTTTTAAAAAAAATTTTCTTCATAGATTAAGCGTGGCTTTGTCAAAGGAAAAAAGAGTTGAGCTGGTACTTCTCAGTGGGCACGAAGAATGGTCATATCCATTCTTGGCAGATGAATTTATTCAATTATCCTACATGTCAGGACTTTACGGACACCATGTATAACAGGGGTTTCAAACTCGCTGAGCTTGAAGGGCAGCCTGGACTTGAGAATGTTGACTAGTAACAACGTGCAGAGAAGATGGCTTGGTTAATGTTATTCACATTGTTTGAAAAGGACTGTTTGTAGATGTGAACATTTTCATCATATAAGGGCAGTTCGGAATTACCAATATTTATAGGTAATTCTATTATTATTTGACTGGTTGCACCCACTGCTCACCAAATTGAGCTGAATTTGGCCGCTGAACTAAAATGAGTTTGACGCCCCTGCTATAGACTGAACAGTACTTGAATTAAAATATTCAACTATAAAATCCCCAGAATATCCCAATGCTAGGTTTTACCATAGGGTGTTGGTGAGATTTCCTGCAGTGTGCCTTTTTGGAAGTGAATTGTACTGCAGGTGGGAGTGCGAGGTAGATTGCATATAATCCTGCACTTGAGCATCATGTGGGCCTTCTGTTTTTGGGCTGAAATTCTGTTTGATTTTGATTACAATATATATGCTGTATGTTATTATAATTTCATTGTACTTGTGAAGGAGAAAAAGGGACAATGAATCAGGCTGTTGATTAATCTAGTCTGTGGTCGAATCACCTCAAAGAAGACATTTGGATTAAATAGGTACTTTTTTTGTTCCGCTGCTCCCATATTATGAGTCAGTGTGTGACGGCAACTATTGTCAAGCTGTTGAAGTTGGAATATGTCTTTATCATTGTGTTGTATTTAATGTTTTGCAGAAACCTGCACTTTGCCTGTCAGTTGTTTGTTCTTGAATTTGTTTTTACTGTGAAAACTGGCTTTGTGTTCTTATTCTCATACTCAGGTAGTAAATAATGTATATATTGTCTTGCATTTATGAAATGATTTACCTGTGGGTGCTAGATGTTATTTCATTGCCTGACATTTATTGGCAATATCCCACTTCTGTATATCTGTCCAATACCAGCCCTCCAATTGCTTGTTGTTTTGATGTTCAGCTGCTCCTAGCTACTCAATAGGAAGGTGTGTGTGTTGATTTCAAAGGCAATATCTCTCAAAAGGTTAAACAGAATTCAGACCCGATCACTTCAGATTCATTTGCGGTCTGTGCTTTTTTCTCAATAAGCAGGTGGAGTTGACTCACAACCACAATATTGTCTTCAGTATTCAATATTTTTGCATTTTTTTAGGCAACGGTCAATCTCTCATATCTCATTCAATAATTTTGTTTGTAAATGTTACTGTTTTCATATGTAGATGAATTATTTAGAATCACAAAAATCTACCTTGAACAATAGAACAAAGTGAGGAATATTATTTAAGTTGACTGTTCCATTAACTGTTACTGTTTTAAAGTGTATTTAAATAGAGTATCTGAAATCCACTTTTTGATGCACTCAGCGACAAAGAATGAATAATTGACTGGTTACTTTTGTAAACCAAAATGTATGCAATTTGACAAAGATTTCCTGTTTAAATGACCCATCATGGTACAGTTTTCCAAGTTGACTAATGTGCACTTGAACATACCATGACGTCCGTGTTTGTAGTGATGTGACAAACTTGAACACAGACGGCAGGATAGAAGCTGAGTTCTGTCTGCTAAATTACACTAATACTGTATACAGACTTTCCACAATATAGGCTGCAATATTTTTTATTACACAACTAATTGGGTACAAATGATTACCTACCCTTGTCCTGGAGAGTGTTGGCAGACTCACTTGCCAAGCAGAAAATCTATTTCTGTTTGTTAGTTGGAACAGGTTATGGCTAATTTGGGACTCTGACTAAATACATGAAGAAAAATTAGGCCTAAGGCATACATAAAACCATAGCGCTCTGTTATCAAAAGCACCTTGTGATTTTTCTGATCCTTCATTAAATTTGTCACGTTTTCTCATTTGTGCATAGTTGGAGTAGAAGTGAGCCACTGAACACAGCATTGTCATTTGGTCGGGTAGATAATGGACATATATAGCAATTAGTGCCGTTGGGTTTTGGGACCTAGCCTTGGAGATAAACAAGCTGTTTTTTGAACAGTAACAGAAGATACATTACAATTTGTAATCTTTGTTTACGCATACAGATAAACTTCATTTATGCCCAGTGGAAAATTTATTTTTCTATCAACTCAGAAAATTAATAAAGAATACCAATGAAAATAAAATCAAACAAGCAAATATTAGTCATCAAACTAAGGTACTGAATGCCAGAGTGTGTCGGTATTGGGGATAAAGGATCTTCTCTAATGGTCCTCCACAGCCTAATGAGGCGATTCGTCCCCTGTAGCTGCTTCTCTGGTTTGTTAGAAGTGGATGGAGGGGATGATCCAAACTGTCCAAGATGTCCTCCACATTAGTATGAAACTCCACCGCTGTCCACAGATAGTCCAGCTTTTCTACAGACGCTGAGCCAGCTTTCCTCTCCAGTTGGTCCATCCTGTTTTTGTCTTATTATTTGATGCTTTCTCCCAAGCAGAAGACAGCATAGAACAGCACGGTTGTTGCAATCTACTGGTACAACATGTGCATTATCTCAGTGAAGACGTCATACACCCTTTGACAGAGCGCATCTGTGTTCAAAGACACTTTAATGCCCACCCTACATCTGTTGACTGGCTGAAGAAGGGGTTTAGACTTTTTGAAATCCACCGGCTGCCTCCTACTGCCTCAGTAGGAGGCAGTATTTGTGAACCCCCCGGAAATTAATTTTTTTCATTTAGCACCAAATCATTTCAAAAGTTATCTCAAGGCACTTTACATAAAGAGCCAGTCTACACCAGACTCTCAGATTAATTTTCTAGAAACCCAAAAGAATCCTCCAGGAGTAAACATTTGATACTTTGTGACAGTGGAAGGAAAAACTTCCTTTTAACAGAGAAAAATCTGTAGTAGACCCCGACTCTTGGAGGATAGATGTCTACCTTGAACAGTTAGAGAGATGGTAAAGCAAATGAAAGTGAGACAACTTTCATTTATGCCGGGGGGGAAATTTTTCTATCCTTTTTTCTATCAACTCACAAAAAAGGAAAACCAATGAAATTAAAATTCAACAACTAAACATCATTCATCAAATTAAAGTATGTTAGAAGGCTTTGCTCAGGTCCTTTCCTGTCTATCTATTCATGATACAGACCACAGTGACTGCATCATTAGAGAATTTTTGAATGTGACAGGACTCATTGTTGTCCTTTTTTAAAGTCTGCTGTGTGCGACGTGAAAAGGAAGGGAACCAAAACAGTCCCCTGTGGAGCCCCAGTGCCACTAATTACTGTTCCAGAGACACAGCTCAGTAATAGCCCGTCATTGTGGTCTTTCGGTTGGTTAGTTTGTGATCTGTTAGTTTTGTTACTTGGACCTTGTCTGTGCGCAGAGAAGGCTTTAATTGTGTTGAATGCACTTGAAAAATCAAAGATATTAATCAAGAGTTGGCTTGGTGTAGTAATTAGAGGACAGCGTCGTGCAGTCTAGTATGTTCAGTACAGCATACATTATAAAGCTTTATTATAATTAAGTCCATGACTCTATATAATTCTACGTGACTGGTCATGTGTTTAAATCAAAAGACAGTGGGAATTTTCTTTTAACAGCATTCTCAAATCTCCATAACTAATTATAACTATTGATACATGCCATAAATAAAAAAATATGGATTTTCTTTTCATTAGTAACACGCCACACCAAATGGTTTCTCGTCAACCAAGGGTTCTTTATAGCAAATTCTTCAGTCAAGCATTGTCAATAACTCTCAAATGAAAAGAAATGACCCCCCCTCCAAAAAAATTAAAATAATAGGAGGTTTGTTTTTCTTTTTTTAGTGTTGAAACAGCTCTTCTCAATGTTCACCCTTGATCCTGGCCTTTCTTCTTCAGCTTACTTTCTGTCTTATTCATGAACTCTAAGATGAGAATCTGGCCGACCCAGCGGCTGCCAGCTTTAGGGGATTTTTCAGATAAACTTAAGGATGGAAACAGTCGTGCAACATCTTCTCTTTTCGTGTTTACATTGTATGAATGCTGTACTTTCTTTTATAGCGCAGTGATTCTTTCCTTGACTTGTCTGTCTCAAGAGTTGTTAGAGATGAAAAACATAATATCATGTGTGCGAGGACTTTTTTTTTCTTCCTCTAAGGGCTTTGTGATTAATGTTTTTTCAAATCGAACAAGCGTCTAGTATTGATGAAATCTTCCAGAAGCAGATTATTAAACATGAAGCAGAGGAAGGCAAAGCTCAGGTGTTACCCAAGGCGTCTGAACAAATAAAGCATGTTTATTTCCCAGTGAGCCCACACAGCTCAGCCCCAATCTTTATTTTAATAAATAATTCAGATTTTAGTCGTAAAACATTTGATCTGGGGTCCCTCCAGAGACACAAATCTGAACAGCCACGTTCAAATAAACCATAGATGACTCGATGGATGGATCAATCGCTTCAATAAACCATGTAAAGACAGATCTTACTTTTTTCATATTAGTAATTTTTAAAATTTTGAATTTATTTACACACATTACCTTGAGCATATCAAAATGTCATATAGTGCAGGGTTCAGGACTTGAATAATGCAAACACACA
>JAPTHA010006047.1:0-10322 GCA_029814585.1 Gymnapogon annona | reverse complement strand
GTTGCCAATCTATGACATTTCGTTACCAGATTCATTGTATGTGTCTGTGTAATGACAAATAAAGGAAGTCTAAGTCTCGCCTGGGTCTGCATGGCTCACCTGGGTCTGCATGGTTCACCTGGGTCTGCGTGGCTCACCTGGGTCTGCATGGCTCACCTGGGCTTGCATGGCTCAGCAGCAGCTCTATGGAGGCAGTTTGGAGTAAATGCTTTAATGTTTTGGCTTTGGGTGGGGGTCCCACAGTGGAGCAGGAGCTCATTATTGGAGCGTCCTTCTTCCCTGCTCCTGCTGCGTTTTAATGGCACGTGTCTTTTATTTTCTTGTACTTGTGTGGACTCTTGTGTCCGTAACGACGCCTCAACGCTGATGTTGACGCTGTGTTTGTTTGATGCGGTGACTTCCAGAGGTCATGGCTGTTACCGGAGGGACGGTGGAAAGTTTAGATGAAATTCCAGCTGGTGTGTGGCAAGGTCTACCAGAATGTTTGAGTCTCGCTCCTTCTGCTGTCAATCAAAGCCGCATCGGTGAGTAAACGCACACCGTCGCTGTTCAGACGAGCACGAGTCCATGAACGGCTTCAGAGTCACGTTTGACCATTTTAACCCGAAAGACCCACATGTACGCTGGCAAACGGGAGTAAAATGCTTATTGATCCATTAGTCCAGGGGTGTCAAACATGTGGCCCGGGGGTCAAATGCAACTCGCCAAAGGTTCTAGTCCGGCCTGTGTGATGAATTTGTGAAATGCAAAATTATACCTAAGATATTTACAAAAAATATAGTCCAGGTTCCACAGACTGACTGGGAAATATATGGTCATAATAACCTTTTTAAATACAATTTCAAAATGTTCTCTGTGGAAATGTGAATATTTTCCTTTAACTTTCCTTTTAATTAAACTAAAATAATGTAGAATTTCACCAAAAAAACCCCACAAATAACCCCCGAACAAATACAACCAGAAATGTCAGAAGAGAAGTGGAATTTTAACAATATTCTACCTGTAACTAAATGTTTTGTGTGTTTGTAGATCCACTGTGATCTGTCAGTTGTAACAAACAAGTATAAATGATAAACTGAAGTGTAATACAGTTAAAAGTGCACTTATTCATATATTTAAGTTACATTGCACATAGACTTAAGCTACATTGCACATATTTTATATTTCTATTTCTTATAGTGTAATGTAAATTGATGCGTCTGACTGGAATCACTGGTTCAATTTTATTGTTATTTTACTACGATGTTTATTTTATGCACCAAACTGACAGAGCAAATTCCATGTAAGTGTAAACCTACTTGGCAATAAATCTGATTCTGATTATTTTTCTTCATAGTTTTGAGGTTGTTCATGTTATTGACGTTGCAATTTGGAGTTGACGCTATTGATATGGAATTCTGCTATTATTGGACTGGTTCGGCCCACTTCAGACCAAATGTGGCTGAATTTTGCCCCTGAACTAAAATGAGTTTGACACCCTCACATTAGTCCATCAATACATGTCAATAACTGCTGTAAATACAGTTCTTCTTCTTTTCATAGTCTTCAGATATGACCCATTTGAAGGTTCAGAGGCTCCGTAGTTACCATGGAAACACCGTCTTCCTCTACAACACAGGTGTCAAACATGTGGCCCGGGGGCCAAATCCGGCCCGCCAAAGGGTCCAGTCTGGGCCTTCAGATGAATCTGTGCAATGATGAAATGACACTGAAGATATGAAAGATAATATTAGTTCAGGTTCCACATTCAGACCAATTCAATCTCATGTGGGTCAGAACAATAAAACACTAACACGACATACTATACAATACAACATAATAACCTAAAAATACTCACAACTCCAAATCTTATGTATTTCCAGTAAAACAAAGTAGTATTTAACAAAAAATGTGAATAACCTGAACGATTATGAACAACCTGAAACGACCTAAAAGTCAGTGCAATTTTAACAATATTCTGCCTGTTATTAAACATTCTGTGAGTTATAATTGTACTGTACATGTGTAAATGTTAAACTGAAGTATAATATTGTTTAAATTACCCGTATCTTTTCAGTTTGTTTGTGTTTATTCATGTTGCTTTAAAGGACAGTTTTTAGATGTGAACATTTTCATCATATAAATTGACTTGTTTCACTCTGAAAAACAGACAAAAGTTTGGAGCTGACATTATTTCTATTATTATGATGGTGTTATTTTACTGGTTCGGCCCACTTCAGATAAAAGGGACCTGAATGTGGCCCCTGAGTGGAATGAGTTTGACACCCCTGCTCTACAATATTGACTCTTCAGTGAAACCTATCCAGTCGAATCAATGACAGGGATGGACACACTGGATTCATATGCATTTAATGATACATTTACTGAAAAAGTCTTTCTTCAGTTTTATTTTTCTGCTTTTAATATAACAACCTTCAACTTTAATCTGAGCTTGTATAAACATCCATATGATCGGTAAATTAAATGTTGGAAAATACCAGATTTTCAATGGAAAAATGCAAAATACAGAGGATAGTATTGTAATAAATAGTGATAAATGATTTGACAACTGACTCAAAAGTAGCACTGGGTCTTTATGGGTTAATGCATGTAGTTGAATTTATCATTGTTTACTCCTGTTCCTTCATTTTTAACATTCTGTAAAAAAAACAAACAAAAAAAACACTTTTAAGTCCATGAAATAATAAGAATAATGATGATTTCTTTCAGCTTTTTTCCCTTCCGGGGTTGCCACAGTGAGTCCAATTCGTTTATTTGATTTGGCCTGAGTTTTTACGTCGGATGCCCTTCTTGACACAACCCACTGGATGCTTACCCCGGGAATCGAACCTGGGTCCCCTATGCACCAGCCCGGTGCTTTAACAACTGAGCTATCCAGCCAGGAAAGGAAATAATGAGAATAATATACCTTTAAAATATTTAATCTATCCAAAACACACTATTTTTTTAACAGCTAATGCTTTATAATTGTACATATACTGAACATCATCACTGAACAAGACTGGTGGACAATAGTACAAAATTCTAAATGTGTGTTTCTGTTTTCAGGGGTCTGGGCCACTCGGGTCATTCCTAAAGGCAAGAGGTTTGGTCCTTTTGTGGGAGAGAAGAAAAAAAGGTCCCAAGTGCCCAGTAATGTTTACATGTGGGAGGTACGTCACAGCCCCTGTTCCCTAAAACACTCACAACTATGTTTCCTGCACAATCGGATGAACTCCACCTTCAGTACTACACCACTACTCCATAACACTCCACCTTCTATACTTCAATACTGTTTATATTTTGGCTCTTGTGTGTGTAAACGTATGCTCCTGCTATAATTGGACATTTTCCCCGAGTGGGACTAATAAAGTCAGTCAAAGTTATTAAAATTCATGGACATAGTACAATTCCAAACCGTTCAAATCATGTACAAAGCCCATAATTCTCATTTACCATTAAATATTCAAAACATGTTCAGGGGACGAGAGGGAGGTTATCACTTACGAGGGAACGATCATTTTAAAATGAATAAAATTCGTACAAACATTTAAAGATTTTGTATTTCATTCTGTGGTGTAAAACTATGGAACAGTAATGGACGACCAGTTAAAAAGATGTCGTAACCTAACACAATTTAAAAATAGAATACAAGTGTCATATTTTTGGGGATTACAGGGATGAGATGAAAATGTGAGTCATTTCATTTCATTGTGTTATCTGTAGCGGTTCAACATAACTGTTGCTGTGTGTATATATTAATGTTCAGTATAAGTCGGTTCTTTTTGTGGGTTTGTTGTTGTTTTCTTTGTGTCTTTTCATTGTGATAATGTGCTAGGTGGATTGTTGTTGCTGATGGCGGTGTGTGTTGTTTTTGGGGAGGAGGGATGGACATGGAATGTAATGCAGGGGTATATACACACGCACATATTTTAAATATATATATATATGCTGTATATATGTATGTATATTGACATGGTGTAGGGAAAAGGGGTGGGATTTAATACGTTTAGGCTTCCTCCCACTCCTTTTGAACATGTGGAAGCAAATTGTTTTTTTCTTTTTTCTTTTAGCTTTTTCTTTTTTGTTTTTGTAAATATGTGTGTGTGTGTGTGTGTGTGTATGTATGTATGTATGTATATATATATATATATGTGTGTGTGTATGTATATTGACATGGTGTAGGGAAAAGGGGTGGGATTTAATAAGTTGAGGCTTCTTCCCACTCCTTTTGAACATGTGGAAGCAAATTGTTCTTCTTTTTATTTTCTTTTTTTCTTTTTTGTTTTTGTTTTTATCATGTTCAAATAAACCTTAATACAAAAAAAATCTTATCTAATGTAATCAATACAAAGCTCACCGAACTGTAACACACCAACCCACAAACTTTATCAATTTTTTGTACACTATTGTGGACTATTACCTCCTGTCTAGTGAAATAGAAGAATATAAATCAGTGTTTCTTAACCTGGGTTCGATGGAACCATAGGGTGGTGAGTCGGTCTCAGGGGTTCAGTGGAGCTTCCGCCACAGAGGTCAAGACACACCCGACTCATCGTGTCAATTGGTGATGAGACGCCCCACTTGGCCATCACTGGCTGCAGATGATCGCGTTACATTGCTCGGCCAATCAGTGCTGCTGGGAATTTAGTGCGCTCAGTATTCAACGTGTGACTGTCGTGGTATTATGTTGTGTGGTTTTTTTCTTAATTTCTTTTTTTTTTTTATTTTAGTTTTATCTGGGAAGATATTTTACAACAGTGTAATACATTAGACATCACAACTTAGCATATCCACATATCATGTCTATATAATCAGCAATGGTGAAGCATGAGATTTAACATAAGGCATTTCTTTCAAGCTCTTTGTTCAGGAAAAGGACAACTCTTATTAAAATAAATCTTCCCCCTTTTTTTTAAAGCAAGAAAAGAAAAAAAAAAGTTTGATAACCTACATCAGAACAGAAAAGGGTGTCACATTCCCCCCCTTATTTTCATTATTCTTATTTCAAGATCCACACAAGTTTCTACTCTATTATTATCATCAAAAAATCCACTCAGGATTCAACTCCAGTACATTCAACCAGTACAAATATTTAACTTGTCACTTCAAGTTAAGTTAAATCCGGCCTCAATGGGGCGATATATCCAATCCATTTTGACCATATTTCCGTAAATGTATCCTGCTTTACTTTTAGAGAGAAGGACAGTTTCTCCATCACATAGATTTCATATATTGTTTTTAACCATGTCTTCAAATTGTGGCACATCCGGTTGTAGCCACTTCCTTGTCAAAGCCTTTTTCCCTCCAATATGCAGTACTCTCATTAACTATTTATCTCCTTTGGTTCTTTCTTAATATTTTAATCTATACTATGTCGAGCAAAAAAAGAAAGTGGTCGGACAAATATGTACAACATGGATTCACGTGTATCAGGGAACATCACGTGATGGGAGTCAGCGTCCGATCTGCATGATTTGCAATGCCAAGTTGAGTTCATGCACTGTGTTGGTTTTGTTCTTTGAACAAGGTGATGTTCATGCACGGTTCATTTTGTGCACCAGTAAAAAAAGACGTATACCTATGTCTTGAATTTGAAAAAAAATCATATTTTTCACTAAAGAAGGGTTCGGTGAATCCACATAAGAAACTGGTGGGGTTCAGTACCTCCAACAAGGTTAAGAACCACTGATATAGATCATTGTTGGGAACTTCATCTGTCTGTCTGTGTGTGTGTGTGTGTGTGTGATAGATCTATTTTCCAACGCGGGGCTGGATGTGTGTCGACGCCACAGATCCCATGAAAGGAAACTGGCTGCGCTACGTTAACTGGGCCAGATCCAGTGAAGAGCAGAACCTGTTCCCGTTGGAGATCAACAAAGCGATTTACTACAAAGTTCTAAGGGTAAGTTAAAGACACATATTCGGATGAATTTAAAAAAAAAAAAAAAGCATGTTTCGGAAAACAGCAGCTGCCGGGATTAAAATCAGAGAAATTTTGGATCTGGTAGTATCTGTGTGTGTTGTGAATAATCGTTGGTTCTAATGATACAAAGACTTTTTTTGTGTGTGTGTGTGTGTGTGTTGCGGATGAATACTGTGGCGAAGATATAAAGACAAATATTATTGTATTAAAAGAAAAGTAAAGTTCATCTCAGGTGGCGAAGTCACCTAAGGCCAGATGTGCCGATCAAATGTCACTTATGTATTTTTCTCACGTCACAATAGAAATAATGGGGTTAGAGTAACAATAGACGACCCATGCATCTTAGCGCGGAGTCTTTGTCCGAGCTTTGGGGTTTACACGTCGGACTGGGTGATACACACCGATGAAGAGACAACCCACTGCTGAGGTTTGGACCGGAGGCCGACAGGGTGTGTGTGAAAGCGTGGGATGAGATTGGGTTTCGGGATGGGTACTGATGACTCTGTGCGACTCTGAACAACAGGTCACATTTCTGTAAACATGCAGGTCTGATGTCGATGATGAATTATATCGTTTGTAGTTTCACACCATGTCTGAATTGGACGTTGTAGATGTGTGTAGATGTGGGATGGGACGGGCGTCACGGTCCTGCCCTTCTGGGAACCGCTGTCTTTTACAGTTTCCGTGTTTCCCTTCAGTATACGTTGCACCAATTACAGAAAAATATTAGTTTCTTCTTCAGGACATGGCTTCGAGTTAATTGGTCCTGATTTGTTGCTAAATGAACGAACATTTGAAACATGCCATTGTTATGTAGCCTTTGAAACATAACAATGGCATGTTTCAAAGGCTACATACTGTGGACCAAAAAAAATAATTATCTCTACATTGTATTCATTTACAATTCTGTACCATATTTTATTCAAACCAACATCCAGATACTTTAGAAAACTTGCGATTACAAATTCTGAACCAGAATGGCTGGTTTTAGTTGAGAGATAGATAGATAGATAGATAGATAGATAGATAGATAGATAGATAGATGAGCTTTATTTGTCACATGTACAGTTATACAAAGTACAGTGAAATGTGTTTTTGTGCCAGCTTCCAAAGTATTTTTTTTTTTTTACATTTGTGCAAAATACGAGTCTTTTTGTGCAAAAAATGAGTCATTTGTGCAAAGTATGAGTGTTTTTTAATGCTCAGAGTTGAGCAGGCGGATGGCCTGAGGGAAGAAACTCTTCTTGAGCCTCTACCGTAGACAAGTGTTTTTCTGATAGACGGGAAACACCCTTATTGAACTGGACCAGAAAAAAAGTGAAATGAATGTTGAAATCAAGGTAATTAAATGGCGATGGTTGACAAAGGTCGACGCTGACCGTGGTTGGTTGACAGTGGAGATGCATCGTAGCCTGAATGTGTTTTTGTGTGTATTCTTCCATTGATTTACACACATGGATTTAGAAATGTCTTCATGAATGAATGAATGAATGGGTGATTTAGAAATGTGAAGGTGCTTAGTTTCTCTGAGCTGCATGAAAGCTGAGCACAAACTAAGGAAGGTTGCGCTCACACTGTAGGTCTCAAAGCTTATTATTATTTATTGATTAATTTTTTCCATAACTGTTCACATTAGAATCTAAAAGTTCTTAACGTTGTCCTGCGTGTGAAGATGATGTGACGTGCTGGACACTTTGTTTATGGAAATAAGTCAATATCATTCATTCAAAGTGGCAGGTCTGGCCTCCTCCAGCGCAGATATACATCAGTGAGATAATAGAGAGGTTACGTGATCACATTACAGCGACGTCAATGTCTTTTGACTCGGCTGCTCAGACTGAAGCCACATTACACAATAAAATGTCTGTCATTTTTGACTATGGGTCACACAATGCCACAGTCACTCCAGCGCTGAGCAGAGTGTGTTAATGCCAGAGGTTAACAGAGGCACTTTGGATGTAGATGCATAGACTTAGACTTCGACTTCCTTTATTGTCATTACACAGACACACACAATGAATCTGGTAACGAAATGTCATAGAATTGGCAGCAGATGACACAAATAAATATGGAAATAGAAAAGTGAAAAGAAAATCTGTGACAATAGGTTATGATGCAATATAATACATAATAAAAGTGGGGGTCAGGTTGAGGAAGAAATTGAGATTGGTGCTTTTATCTGTGTGAACCTGGGAAAATCTGTGACAATAGGTTATGATGCATTATAATACATAAATAATAACAGCGGGGGTCAGGTTGAGGGGGAAAAAAGGTGCTACGTTTACCTGTAGTGTGAACGCAGCCTGTGTGATACTGGGAAATCTGTGACAATAGGTTATGATGCATTATAATCTATAAAACATTCAAAATGGGGGTCGGGTTGAGGAAAAATAAACTCAGATTGGTGTTAAATTTACCTGTAGTGTGAACGCAGCCTGTGTGATAGTGGGAAATCTGTGACAACTGGTTATGATGCATTATAACACTTAAAAAAATATTAAAAATGGGGGTCAGGTTGAGGAGAAAAAAAAAAGCTTGATTGATGCTACCTTAACCTGTAGTGTGAACACAGCCTGTGTGATACTGAGGAATCTGTGATAATACGTGCATTACAATACATAAAAAAGTAAAAATCAGATTGCAGTCACATTGCAGAACATCAGGTATGTGTCTGATTCAGAAAAAACAGACTCGGGTCACACATGAGATTCAAATTAAAAAATTCAAATTGGTGCTTTTATCTGTGTGATACTGGGAAAATCTGCCAATAGGTTATGATGCAATATAATACAGTATGAAAGTGGGGGTCAGGTTGAGGAAGAAAAAGTCAGATTGGTGCTTTTATGTGTGTGATACTGGGAAATCTGTGATAATAGGTTATGATGCATTATAATACATAAATAATAACAGTGGGGGTCAGGTTGAGGGGGGAAAAAAGGTGCTACGTTTACCTGTTGTGTAAACGCAGCCTGTGTGATACTGGGAAATCAGTATGGACAATAGGTGACAATAGGTTATGATGGATTATAATCCATAAAAATCCATACATCCATGATGCATTATAATCCATAAAAAATCTAAAAAATGGGGGTCGGGTTGTGGAAAAATAAATTCAGATTGGTGTTAAATTTATCTGTAGTGTGAACGTAGCCTGTGTGATACTGAGGAATCTGTGATAATACACATTAGAATACTTTTAAAAAAAAAAGTAAAAATCAGGTCAGATTGAAGTCGCATTGCAGAACATCAGGTATGTGTCTGATTCAGAAAAAACCTACTCGGGTCACACATGAGATTCAAATGAAAAAATTCAAATTGGTGCTTTTATCTGTGTGATACTGGGGCAATCTGTGACAACAGGTTATGATGCATTATAATATCTAAAAAAAATAATAAAAGTGGGGGTCGGGTTGAGGAAAAATAAACTCAGATCGGTGTTAAATTTACCTGTAGTGTGATACTGGGATAACACTGTGATAATAGGTGCATTATTATACAGGTACAAACCCGTGTGATACTGGTGGAGTGTTTTTTTAAATCACCTCCATCCCAGTTCCAATAAATGTGAAACTAAAAATAAAGCCCTGTGGTCTATTGTGCAGAGACGAGAGTAAAAACACTGTCAAATTCCACCCCCCCCCTTCAAGAAAAGACAGATTAGATGCACAGTGGCCCAAATATCGGCCTTGCCTGTGAGCAAGGCGGGCTCTGATTGGTCCCGGGCTGATGTGTCGCTGTTGCAGCCTATCGCGCCGGGAGAGGAGCTGCTGGTGCGGTTCCGTGAGGAGGACGGAGCCGAGATAACAGCTGCACCGGAGGAAGAAAGAGCCAGGAGGAGCGACTCTCCCAGGGCGACGCGAGGTGAGGCCTGCTCTCACACTCTTCACACCGGACATTACTGCTCCGTTTGTGGATGCCGGTGATGTCGTGTGTGTATAAATGTGTGTGTTTGTTTGTGGTAGATTGCTTTCTTCGCTGCGAGTCTCCGGTTGTGGTTGAGCTTTAGCCGGTGAAGGCTAATGTTGCTAATGTTCCGATGTGTGGGGGGCTTTTCTCTACTTTCTACCCCCCGACGTGGAACTCGTCGTCGCGGGCGTTATGTAGCGACCGAAAAAAAACACACACACACACCGGTAAAAGGCCGTGTTTAAACCCCCCCTCCCCTCCACCACCTTTCGCACCGTACTCGACGTAACCTCGAAACGGACGCGCCGACAACTTTTTTCAGCGGTTTTCCTCCTCCGGTGCTGACGGTGTCGAGGATGTGACCTTCCTTGAGTTCCCAAAGCACGAAACCATCCATCGGCGGAGCCTCCGGACTCGGGGACGGCCTAGCAGGTTAGCTTCAACCAGCCCAGCTGCTCCCGCACGACCGCCGGTGGTTTCTAACCCTCCAGAACCGGCGGAACGGGCGAAA
>JAPTHA010005921.1:0-10329 GCA_029814585.1 Gymnapogon annona | reverse complement strand
TTTTATTTTTTTTCCAACAGTGTTATCTAGTTGTTCTTGCTTGTTTGTGTGTGTGTATTGTATAACGTAGAACCTCTTGAGTCCCGTTTTTTTTTCAACGGTATTCTCTAGTTGTTGCTTGTTTTTTTGCGTGTGTATTGTATAATGTTGAACCTAACACTCTTGACCATCATGACAACACAATGAAGGGCAATGTTTGTTAACCCTTCAAGACCCACAGCTCTCCAGTGATTTATGACCATTTTATTCTATTATTTTTCACTCTAAAGCCCCACATTTATTTATTTTTTCAACAGTATCATCTGGTTCTTCTTGCTGGTTTTCGTGCGTGTGTATTGTATAACGTAGACTATAACAGAGTAACACTCGGCCAGTTCAACAAGTTGATATGAAAAAAAAAAAATCAAACAGCTCTTCGTATCTATTACTGATAAATTTATCAAACACATTTTATATCCTTTAATGACAACAGTTGGATTGAAGAACGTTTGTTAACCCTTTAAGACTCACAGCTCTACAGTGATTTATGACCATTTTATTCTAATATCTTTCACTCTAAAGGTCCGCATTTAAATTTTTTCCCCAACAGTATTATCTAGTTGTTCTTGCTTGTTTTTGTGTGTCTGTGTGTGTGTATAATGTTGAACATAACAGTCGAATAACACTCGACCAAGAGTAGTCCATATGAAAAAAAAAAATCAGTGCTCCCATTGACATCTATTATACTGATAAATTTTATGTCCTTTAATGAAAGGAGTTAGAATGAGGAATGACATTTGTTAACAAACTTTGTTCTTCATTCTAACTGTTGCGGCACAAATGTTGCCGTTAAAGGACATAAATCGCGTTACATCGATGTGATAGATATAAATAAGAGCCTTTTTTTTAGTTTTTGGGGTGTTTTTGTTTTATTTCATATGGACTAGTCAAACTGGTCCAGTACTAGTTGACTGTTTGGTTCAATATATTATTTATGTGACTGTGTATTTATTCATTTATGTTCAGTCTAATTTTTTTTTGCACTTCTGTTGAAGTTTAGACTTCTGCCTACTCCTTTTGTACGCTTTAAACTTCTGCAAGCGAATTGTTGTTTTTCTTCCTTTATTTTCATTTCATGTTCAAATAAAACTTCTAATAAAAACAATTAAATGTGAGGAAAATACAAGATTTAGAGTGAAAAAATTAAAAACACAGGACGGTATACCCAAATGGTGATAAATCACTCGAGACTTGTGGGTTTTAAAGGGTTAACAAACTTTGTTCTTCGTTCTAACTGTTGTCTTTAAAAGGACATAAACCACTGTTTACCAAAGAGCCACTGTTTAATTTGATTTTTTTTTTGCATTTCACATCGACTAGTCGGAATTGAACGTGTGTTAGTCAGTTTGGTTCAATGTTATACAACACACACACACACACACACACACAAGAAAAACTGGATCATACTGGAGGCTACAATAAATATGCATATAACAACCGATTAAATATACCACATAATGCAGGGGAGAAGGGGTGGGATTTAATAACTTTAGACTTCTGCCCACTCCTTTTGAACATGTGTTCAACATCTGTAAGCGAATTGTTGTTCTTTTCTTTCTTTTAATTTTAGGTTGAAATAAAAATAATTAAAACGCGGGGAAAACGCAGGCTTTACAGGCCTTAAAAAAAATGAAAAACACACAGAGGATAAAGTAACAAAACGGTCATAAATCACTGTGGAGCTGCGGGTCTTTAAGGGTTAACAAATGTCGTTCTTCATTCTAACTGTTAATAAAGGACATAAAAGTGTGTTTTATCAGTAATAGATTTGAATGAGATTTTTTTTCTCATATCGACGAATCAAAGTGGTGGACTGTTAGGTTGAATGTTCTACAATACACACACAAAAACTTGAATAATAGTGCTGGGGAAAAAAAATTTTAAATGTGGGTCTTTAGAGTGAAAAATAATAGAATAAAATGGTCATAAATCACTGTAGAGCTGCGGGTCTTAAAGGGTTAACCCTTTAAGACCCGCAGTGATTTTCCCAAGTGATTTATCACCATTTTGTTACATCATCCTCTGTGTTTTGAATTTTCCACTCTAAATCCTGTATTTTCCCCCACGTGTTTTGTTTATTGGAATGTTTATTTAAGCTTAAAATAAAAAAAAAGAAGAAAAACTAACTGTTAACTAACTGATAACTGTTGGCTTACAGAAGTTTAACTAATGTTCAAAAGGAGTTACGCAGAAGTCTAAACTTAGGATTGTTATATATCTATCCCGCTCCTTTTAAAATAAAAATACACACATTATCACAAATAAACAAACGGTCCCAACAACAAAAAGGCAAAAATCTGCCAACTTATACTGAACATAAATGCACAAATACACAGTCACATAAATAATATGTCGAAAACTATATAAATGACAAAGTGAAATGGTGCTTTCCTGTGACGAGCGATTCATTTATTACGTCGATTTTTTTTTCTAAAAGTAAAGCCAAAGAGTATTGCGTCAAAAAAAAAACAAACCCCCTCTGACTTTTTCAGCAGAAAATAGTTAACTGGACATAAACACAGGTGTCCATCCGTCGTCGACCAGCCTGTTCACACACACGCTCCGATCACTGTCCGATGGAGTTATCAGATTATTCAATTGATCACGTGAACAGGATAATCTGATCGGTTTCATCCAGTCGTTTGATTTATCTGATTGGAGAGAAATCAACATTAACACACCTGGATCTCTCCCCAATTAAATCAAATCAAAAATCAAAGTTTATTTCTATAGACTTAGACTTCCTTTATTGTCATTACACAGACACACACAATGAATCTGGTGTAACGAAATGTCATAGAATTGTCATCTGATAACACAAAAAAATATGGAAATATAAAAATATAAAAGTGCATAACTACAGTTAACAACAGTTATCTCAACGGCGCTTCACATACAGTATAGACTTGGTCTAACCAGACTATCGGCTTAGTTGTCATAGAAACCCAACAGAATCCAATTCTCCAATGTCTTTCGTGCGTGCATATACAGGTTAATCTGATTTATTTTGTCGTTTTTTTACGTCTGCGCACAAGTCCACACAACGTAACACAGTAGTAGCGCAGGGAACTTGGATAATCAAACCTAAGACAACGGGAGGTTTAAATCAACCAAATGCACGTCCTCTGAAAGAAATCCCATAATGCACTGGTGCTTTTAAATCAGGGTTTAGGATTATCTCATTTCTTAAGTGCATTTAAATGTGTTAGATTTGATTATCACAATTATCCGATCAAATGCTGTAGAGGACGGCGGTGTTTCCATAGCAACTACAGAGCCGTCCAAATGGGTCATATCCAACGACCGTGAAGAGATGAAGAACTGTATTTACACCAATTATTGACATGTATCGATAGGATTGACGGATCGACAGGTATTGAAGGTGGTTTAGGTCCAGAGTGGAAGTGTAGGTCTTTATGGGTTTAGCATGAGCTCACCTTTGACCCCTCGGTTCTCCCACTACTCTGCCCTTTTAAAATATGGCCATTTTTGCCATTTGGCCTCACCGGCAGCAAGTCCGAGTAGGTCCGTTAAGCTTTGTTAATTTTGTATTGTTTGTTTCTTCTGTTTTTATATATCTGCACAATAAGACACGCCCCCTCCACCACCATCATCGTCCTGACAGGACTTTAGAGGTTCAGGAGATCCTTTATCCACGCAGCCATCAGACTCTATCATAGTGGCTGCTGATATGCGTAGCGTCAAAGAAATCAAAATCAGAGAAAAATGTCAGCTCTTCAAATTGATTTAAAATAACATTCAGTCACACTTCAGTCAATGTACTTTTAACGTTTATTCAGTTACTTATTCTGGCAATAAAAATGTGCATATATAACAAGTGCCAATGTGACAACCAACAGTGCACTATGGAATAAATTTAGTGTTTTCGGTTTTTATCCACAAACTCAAACAAAAATGCAATTTAAAAAAAACAAAAAAAGATTCAAGTTTACAAAATTAAGTCTTCTTCTGATGACCTGATCAGTTTGTAAACACTGAGAAACATTGTGCTTTTTAGAATAAATTCAGTTTTTATCCACAAACTGAAAATAAATCTAAAATAAATAAATAAAACACCGTCTTCAAAATTCAACGCACAGATCGTCATTATTATTATAATTATTTTTTATGTTTATTTCCCCGGCAAAGACCTGCGACCCACTGAAAACGGTTCCGCGACCCACCAGTTGAGAATCACTAGTGAAGAGAACTGTTCTTATTTTGTTGAACTATATTTGGCGCATATATTTTTTAGAATGGTGTATATATTTTTCTCTTTAGCTCTGATGAGTGTTTTTGTTATGTATATTTAAAATGAGGAGCTTTCTGGACGACTTTGAATTTTCCCCCATGGGGATGAATAATTCTATTCTGTTCTGGCTCCATGCATCCACTGTCTAATATCAGAGCAGTGGCAGGCGTTCAGGTGTGCTTCGTGGTCATTTTCCACTCCGTCACACTCTGCCTTCTTCTCAGACTAACGGTGTGGGCGTTCTCCTGCGATTTAGTCGAGTATTATAAACCGAGTGGGCCCGTCACACATGTATCAAAATATCTTTAACTATTGGGTGTCCGTGGGTCCTTAAAAAGTCTTAAATCTGTTTGTCCAAAATGAAGGCCTTAATGATGTTTAAAAATGACAATTAATCCTTAAATCCACTCTTTCAAAGGTCTTAAAAATAACAAACACAATAAACAAAACTGCAAAGTATTTTCTTACGCTGTACACTGAAATCTTTGTAAAGAATCTGGTGCATTTGTAATTACGGCTGTGTATTTGAACACAACGGAGCAGAGGGTCTACATGCAGTGTGTGTGTGTGTGTATGTGTGTGTGTGTGGGGGGGGCTACATGCACTGTTTCATATTTGTTTGAAAGATTGTCAGATATTTCCAACTATTCCAAGTTGCTGATGTTCTGCTACAGAGTTGTGATCTTGGTGTTTGTTGTTTTTCAGCACTTTCAGTTCCATTAAATATATGAGCAAAAGTATTTGCAATGTGGTCTTAAAGAAGAAGCATAATAGTGAAATCAGTGCCCCTATTGTCTGTCGCAAATACAGACACTTGAGAGAATGCACCAAAGAGCCCCAACCAATCAGACATACAGAGAATGAATGAATCTGAAATTAAAACACAATACCATGACTATCAAGCAGAGAGAGCCATAACTAGGTCAAAACAACAATTTTATGAACTTGGGGGGGCACACAAAGTACTAGCATGGCATCTGAAAACTGAAAAAGGCAAACGCATAAATCATACAGTGTGGTCACACTGTTTGTTATCTCGCAGATGAAAAGGTCTGAAATTTGATTAAAGTGGCCTTAAAAAAGGTTTTAAATTGAACTTCCTTAAAGCTGCAGATACCCTGAAGTACTGCAGCAGCTGACACACCCTTCTGTTTCCTTTTCCACAGACTCTCGCTGTGTTCTCAATGATGCTCGGACCTTGCTTGAGCAGTTGCAGGCCAATAAAGACCAAAACATCTTGTCTGAAGTCCAGATGAAAATTCAATCTGGGGACGTTGGTGGCAATGACACCAGAACCCCAAACGATTCGGTGGAAGAACAAGCGGCGAAGTGGAGTGAAGTGGCGGCGGCGGTGGCAGCGGCGGCGGCAAACGACTTGGAAGACGATAACTCCAATTTCTTGAGCGTGAGACAGAATCTGCCGGGTCTTGCGGACTCTCCTCTGGACGCCGATCTTACCACGTCCGGCGGCGGCAGTGCTGGCGGCGGCGGCTTCGGGGGGTTTCAACAAAACCCGTTGGCCCGTGGCCTATTGGGTCACAGCCTGTACCGAAACTTGTACAACACGGTGCGGAGGAGGACGGCCAAGAGGTTAATGTTTAAGAAGCGCTTCATCTGTCCCTTCTGTGGCAAATGCTTCGAGCGTGTCGGACACCTGGAGAGACACAAACGCATCCACACCGGCGAGAAACCGTACGGCTGCGAGACGTGCGGACGACGATTCAACCAGAACTGCAGCCTCAAGGAGCACATGAAGATTCACAACAGACGTAAGACGTGTTTTCATATGTACAGAAGCGCAGAACTGCCATGGAGGTAAAAAGAAAATCTGTATTCGTCGGAACGAGTTTACAGGAGACTTGTCATGATCTGGGTGTCCACGGTCCTTAAAAAAGTCTTCAATCTGTTTGTACAAAATTAAGGCTTGAATTATCCTGAAAAATCACAATCATTAAATCCACCTTTCAAGCGTTTTAAAAATGCCACAAACACAATAAACAAAATTGCAATGTATTTTCTTACAATTGTACAGTGAAATCTTTGTAAAGAATCTGGAAAATTTGTAATTACTGTGTATTTTAACACAATGGAGCAGAACCAACAGCAGTCGTTGGATCGTGGTGGGAGGGGCTAGAGACTCTGTTTGTTATTTCTCAGCACTTTCAGTTCCATAAAATATATGGACAAAACTATTTGCAGTGTGGTCAGTCTGCTGTCTCGCAGATGAAAGGTTTTACATTTGATTCAAAAGTCTTCAATTCAACTCCCTTAGACCTGCAGATTCCCTGCATGATGCCTCAGTACGGGTTAGTTGGGTTATGAGTTTGATTTACATGCCATTCAGAGCATCGGCGTGCAGACCAGAGACTGGAGCAGGTGGAAAGACGGATGGAAGAACCCATAGATGCAATATAAACAGACACATCATCAGTAAAGTGCGAAATGAAGAGCGAGAAGAGCAATTCGTCTGAACGAGAAGAGCAGTTATCGCTCTTCATTTCTTCCTTTGGCAGTTTGTTGATGATGTGTGTGTGTCTATATTGCGTCTATAGGGTCCTCCATCTGTCTTTCCACCTGCTCCAGTCTCTGATCTGCGTGCCGACGCTCTGAACGGGATGTAAATCAAAGTCATAGATAGATGGATACCTTTTAATAGTCCCACTAGGGGAAATTTCAGATCCAGCAGCAAAATACAAAGAGTAGAAAAACAGAGTAGACAGATATACAACAGTTGAATTCCTGTACAACATAGACAGTATACATGATTGAAGTCCCAGAGGTGATTATGAGGGGCTGTGACGTGTTGTTTGGAGCTGAGAGACGGTGGTGTGAATGTCCTCGCAGGCCACCGTAGCGTAGCATCGGCCGCTAACAGTTCAAACGTTCGCAGCCCAACTAACCAGTGCTGAGGCATCATGGGAAGTCACCTGTAAACTCGTTCGGATGAGTTGCTCTTCTCATTTGAACGAGACGAGCAAATTATTATTATTATTATTTATTTTATTTTATTTTTTACCTCCATGGCAGTTCTGCGCTTGCACAGATGTGTGGCCTCTACTTAGTTGGTCATTTCCTGGCTCCAGAGGGTTTTCGAAAAAACCATGGCCACCAAAACCCAGCGAGTTGACCTCCCGGCGTCGACTTGCATCTCTGAACGCAATCTCTGTGATCCTCCTGAGTCACAGCACGCAGGGAAAACTATTTGTGGTCTTTCTGTGCCACGTGGCGGTGGGGGTTGGGGGTTGGGGAGGTGCACAGAGCTCTGCTGACAGCTGGGCTTCCAAAGCTGCATCCACCAAAGCAACGCGATATCACCACCTACGTAAACACTAGACGCGCCACTCTTCTTCTCTGCTGTGTAATTATGTAGTACGAGCTCTCTGGGTCTGTGTTGACACCGGTAAAGGGTTACTTACCTGGACTGGAGATCTCGGCGCAAACGGACGCAATTCAAATAGCACTGACTAATACGCTAAAGGTAAAAAAATGTGTAAGTAGAACACGTCAAGTGATATAAGGATCTGCACTCAGTAATAATAATAATAAGGATAATAATAAAACTTTATTTATATAGCTCCTTTCATACAAGAATCGAAGCCCAAAGTGCTTCACATCAGTTAAAGATGTAAATAAAGGTAATAAACACATTAATATAAGATTACACACTAATAAAAGTTGAGATAAAAGTACAAGAAATAAAACAGGGGTTAAAGAGTACAGAAATATAGAGTATAATTATACAAGAAATGAGATTTAAACAAAATTGCATAAAACAGGTGAAAGAGACACAGTGACAAGTACATACACACATGAAATGATAAAGTCTCAATAAAACGGAATAAAGACAGTGTGTATTCTGGGTTAGTGTTTGTAACCCCATTTTTTTTTTTTATCCTTGTCTCTCTTCAAACGGACAATATAAGATCCATCCATCCATCCTCAACCGCTTATCCGGGGCCGGGTCGCGGGGGCAGCAGTCTAATATAAGATAAGATAGTACAATACAATATAAAATAAGAATAGTATTTTATTTATCCCACCACGGGGAAATTGGTGAATGAAATGAAAATGAAACAATGAAAATATGAATTTTTTTAAATTAGATTTTTGTATTAGCCGTTGTAACACCCAAGACAGTGTGGCGTTTAAACCCCCATCCCTTTAAAAATGATCTTCAAAACTTAGAAGCAGGTCCTTGAGTTGTCAGACAGTCGCATAATCTGAGTTTTAGGCTTTCAAGTGTCTTAAAGGCCCATTTGAGTGAGTTACTTAATAAGAATGTGTTC
Source organism: Gymnapogon annona (assembly GCA_029814585.1). Taxonomy (NCBI): domain Eukaryota; kingdom Metazoa; phylum Chordata; class Actinopteri; order Kurtiformes; family Apogonidae; genus Gymnapogon; species Gymnapogon annona. The sequence continues at coordinate 1,752 of JAPTHA010005921.1, read as the reverse complement.
AATTCAGCCTGGTTTTCACCTGTTTATAGGTGGAAGTGAGGCGCATTGTAATTAGAGCTGCAGCTCTCGGTAACAACTGTTGGAAAAGGTGAAAATAAATGTTAAAAGTGTGAAACACCACGTCTAAAAATGACAACTCCTTTATCCCAGAACCAACTGAAACAACAACCATAAAAGTGTATGTGTATATATATATATATTATATATATATATAGAAATAGCAAGAATACCAACCATATAAAAGTCTATAATTATCTATGGCTGTAAGCACCACTTAAGCAGTCCAGTGACATCTGTGACTAATGTGTCAGTGCAGTCTTCAACACATCTGGATCCAACTCGCTCACTGATACCAACAGAGCATGAACCAACATTCAACTTTGGGTTTTTTCCTGGACTTGTGTGTGAGTGAAACACAACAGTGGAACCAATGTTTTAACAGCAGAGACATGAAGGAAAACAAGGACAGATTCAGGAACTTATATAATGAATACTTGTTTTAAAACTGACTTGAGTTCGTCATGTTTCTGCTGTAGTTATAAATAGACCGCAAAGCCAAACCTAAATGGAACTTTAATTGAATCCAGCCTGCGCTGCGCTGTGTGGATCCTTTGGTATAAAAAAAAAAAAAAAAGACAGTGGAGTTCTGACGGAAGTTAGAAAAACCTGAAAACTCTCGTAGGTGTCATCACTCACCATGATAAAAGATTCCACCGACGTACTCAGCAGAGTGTTGGCTGATGCGGGCGGTAAAACGGGTCTCACATTCCATCCGCAATCATCCTTAGAAAGTACTGTTGTTTGACCTACTGACCCACTTTCATGTTGTTGGTGCTGTAGTTGGATATTCTCTACATAACAATAATAATAATTTTAATGATAATAATAAGTCACTCATGGACACTTTACAACATTGTTAAAACAGTATCAATAAAACCCAATACAATCAACAGACCAATAGGTATAACAGCAATCATAAATACTATTAAAACCGAGGGATTTAGAATGAAAATGCGATTCTGAGATTTACTGCTAAGTAGGTTAAAAACATGATGTTGAATAAATTTATCAGTTGCAAAAATAGATAGATGGATAGATAGATGTACTTTATTTATCCCAAGCTGGGAAATTGAGATTCCCAGCTTGGGAACTGCAATTTCCACATCAAAATCATTGATGTGGAGTTGAAGTAAGAGTCCAAGTTGGCTTCTTGTGTTCACTCTTATATATACATTTTCAGAGGGGAGTTTTTATGCAACTTGGGCCTGGACTTGCAGGGTTGGATGTGGAGTATCCATCCTTAAGGTGTTAATGTGGTATTTGTGAGGATTTTTGGAATCATATGTACCCTTAAAGATTTGGCGTATAATTGGTCGTAAATTCATCGTGTTCTCTCTTAGACCTTTATCAGCGCGTGTGTGTGCGTGTGTTTCTTTGTACTGGTTGTCCGCGGGTCCTTAAAAAGTCTTAAATCTTTTTTGTCCAAAATTTAAGGCCTTCATTATCCTTAAAAAATGCAATTCATCCTTAAATCTGCTCTTTCAAAGGACTTAAAAATGCCACAAACACAATAAACAAAAATGGCAATGTATTTTCTTACGTTGTACAGTGAAATCTTTGTAAAGAATCTGGCAAATTTGTAATTAGGGTAGGTAAGGTAAGCTAAAGTTAATTTGTATAGCACAATTCATACACAAGGAAAACTCAAAGTGCTTTACAAGAAAAATCAAACGTAAATCATTTCAAACATAA
>JAPTHA010005862.1:0-10332 GCA_029814585.1 Gymnapogon annona | reverse complement strand
TTTTATACCTGCTGTCATGTGGAGCTGCCAAACTGACTTTCACAGTAAATGTTGTTGACAATGTTTACAGTGACAGTGACATACATATATACCGTCATTATAAGAAAACAACACAATGTTTTGGCATTTATATTTGCCAAACTCTTTCAAAAGCAAAGGGAAAGAAAAAGAAAAATGTATGTGTACTATGCTATATATGCGTACTATGCACCAGTAAGACATACATAAGACAGCATACTTTTCTCAGGGAGACAATGGGCAGTGTACTATGCACCAGCCAGAGAGCAAACTATGCACCAGACAGACAGCATACTATGCACCTGCAAGACAACATACATACTATGCACCAGCCACAAAGCATATTATTCTTAGGAAGACAGGTTATATCTTCAGCTATGACCAGTCACAACCATCTCTCCCTTTTTGACTCTTCTATAGGTCAGTGTACAGGGTGTCTGTAAAGTCTGGACACATAAGATAAATGGACATTTGTCATTTAATTCAACTGTTAATAACATTTTTATAGTTTTTTTCTCCTCCATTGATTAAGCATTAAGCAAAGTTGAACTGATATTTCTCAGTGGGGATGAAGAATGGTCTTATCCAATGATAGTAGACCAATTTAATGTACGTACATCGTTCCAGGAGAAATCCAATTGGTTTATTGACAGTGGCAAATGTGATTAGGGAATTTAAGGAAACAGGCAGCGTCATGGACAAACACATTTTTGGCAACCAAATGTATCAGGACAAACCACATTTTTGGCAACCAAATGTATCAGACCAAACCAAAGAAATGGTTGTAGCTAAAATGTATGCAAGACCAAAAAAAAAAAATCAATCCGGAGGACATCTATGGAGTTAGGTATTCCAAAATCAACTGTCGCTCAAATATTTACCTGTGTCCAGTCTTTACGGACACCGTGTATTGTTGTGTACCGTCTCTGCTCAAATAACATCATGCCATACCAACTGTGAGATATGAATGTTAGAAAAAAGTGTTTTCACGTTGCTATTTATTATTCCGTCAAAAGAGAGAGAAAAAAACACAACTTAAGTTCCTCTTAAGCGAAAACTGAAAGTGTAAGACAAGATTAACTAAAAAGCCAGAGTTCACTAAAACACAACCAAAAATCTGAAGTGTCCTCTGTGGAAGACCCCCAAAGATGGGGGAAAGCTTTCCGTTTAGAAACAGATGGGCTGGTAACCCTTCCACACCTTTCTGGCCACGAAGACCTTTACAAGGAACCGTGCTCTTGGATATCCAACCAGTGTGTCCAATCTCTGTGTAATTCCTGGATCCGTTTGTTCTGCACATTTCACGCCAAGTGGGGAAGGGTTGCGGCCATGACCTCCTGCAGTCTCATAACTCACAGGATGGGCCGGCAGAGGTGGCGGATACCCACAGATGAAAGGTAACAACAAAGAGATGTTTAGCGTGACACATGGTAGGGAAGTCCAGACCCCAGAGGATGATGGGATGGCATGGAGTGACAACTAATGGGCCTGTGAAGTCCGAGGTTTGTCTGTTTCTGCCATCAGTGAGACCAGCTCCACCCTGTGACAGCCAAGTGACAATCTGCCCATCAGGCTCAGCATACCACGAACTCTAAAGCACAGCTCATTTATCACCTTCACCGGGTTCTCCATGCAGATTTGACAGACCAGGATCGAGTAAGGCAGCGGCACTCCATGGTGCCTATCAAATGGGCAAAAGTGCAGAAAAGATAAGCAGATGGCGAAAGTGGACTAGATAGCCACAACGAAATCTATTTTCTATAAATAAATAAATAAATAAAGCACCAAAAGCAACCATTGGAGAAAAAAAAACAGGGTAAATTAATCTTAAACACTCTAGGTAGGAGGCTAAAATCTCACCATTTTTCATCCACACAAGAGCCCCTCAAAGACATGAATGATTCATCTCTCCAAGTCCACTTGGAGAGGAAGCGAAAACAAATGGAGGTAGGTCGGTCCCCCCAGAGAGCCCAGGGGTCTACAGTGGGGTTGAATGAACAACACTACGAACACCACGCTAAACCGGCACAGCGCTGAGTATCATCTGCAGCAGGAGCCAGATTCCCCCTCTGGGCTGCTGCCCTCCTCTAACCATCCACTGTTTACAAAGAGGAAAATTACACACTGACTTTGTAAAACACACACAACCATCTATTCCTCTGTTCTGAGCTCTGGACACACTCCCTCTGAACTTCTCTTCACCCTATACAACACACACCATGTAGAAAATCTGAATTAGATATGAACTTTATGGAGTGTAAAGTAACTCCGTCTACAAAAGCATGCATTGAAAGCAACTGCAAACCCTGAAAGTCTAATGAATCTCAACAATAAGAGCAAACCACAAGTAAGTGCAACTGAAGAAAACCTTATTTAAGTCACTGAATAGTTCTGTGGCACCTGGGCTGCATTTAGATTGTCTGCACAGTGTCGACTATACAGCCACACTCTCGCTTCCACTGCGGCAGCGGCCAAGAACAGCAAAATAAATAAAGGTGTGAACATGTCTCTCCATTTCTTTTTCATGACAACACACTGAGATAAAGCCCAGGACTCCGGTGTGTATGCTCTGTTTTGCTTCAAAACACACACGGCACACAAACAAGAGCCTAATCAGAAACAGAAGTTTTGGGACAATAAAAAGTGTATCGTTACATCGCTTTGCTTCGTCTAATAAAACACATGAAAATTTGCCTATGGGCATGAAAACGGTATGAATGTTCGGTGTGTTTCATGGTATAATCTGGATGAAGAAAACATTTTTATGGGGAAAGAAGATCCACAGGTTTATGCAGAGCCAAAAAAAAAAGGCTTTCAAAACCACAGCTTGCATGGAATTGATCAAATGTGGTGCATCGCCACAAAAGACGAAAATATTCTTTTTAATATCCTATAAATGATGATGGCAGCTTGTATTTTTCCTCTGGCTACCTGGTAAATAAAACTGCTAAGATGCTGAAAAGAAACCCTGGCCTGGAGCCTTACATGTACGCACGTCACAATGAGACAGTGATGAATCAGAGCATAATTAATAGTTTTATCCTGCCATTTAAGCTTTCTGTTCAGTACAGCTGAAGAGAATATAACAATGAGTTACTGCAGAACAGACCAGCACCTTCCTCTGGGCATCAACAACACCCCTCCTTCCTCAAAAACTCACTGACCCAAACCCATTTTTTACAGTCTAAGAGAAATGTCAACTCCAGACCTAGAACTCGTCTCTTTGAAGGGAACATAACAGCCAAATATAGCTCGCTAGCCTCTCCGCCTCCTGACATCAGGCTCCACTGGTTGAGCTAGCAGTGGGTAATTTTGGATGACTGCCATGTAGTCACTTACTATTAAACATCATAACTTCACAAAGACAATTATAAACAGGCAGCCGAGTGTACACTGTTGCCTGGTTACCTAATGCCATGTTGGGGATTCATCTTGTTATGGAACAAAAAAACACTTACAGCTAGAGCCAATAATAGATCCCGGACCACACACACACACAAAAAAAAAAGATTGTTAAACGGTGTCAAAAACCATGGCCAACCACAAATCCTAGAGACATATACTAAGAAATGTATGTACTTTTTTTAAAAAAGAAAAGAAAAAAATCCTATCTACAGTTGCTAATTGCAATCACCGGTCACATTATATAATAATTAGTCATCAAGTGAAGTGATGGATGGAATGAGAGCTGATTTCCAAGTGTGAAATCCAGCTAAAGAACACATTATGCTCACATTTGGCATTCAGTAATTATCACCAAACCTCTCGGCGCATTTAAAGTCCAAATTTTCCCTCCTCTAGCATCATACATACATACATTGCAAATAAAACTAAAACTCCTATGTAACCTTCCTATAAAAAGAATTTACTACATCAGCAAATCCCCGACTGCATCATCACAGACTATAAAACACTAAGAATGTGATGTTCTGAGGTTATTTGGAAATGACATAACTATGTGGAAATGATTAGGTTATCACTGTAGTGGATTATAAATTATATGATTCTTACTCAAGCCTATTTGTATACAACGCTCATGAGTCTCTTGAACTGTTACGTCTATCGTTGCACTAGAACTGAATAAATTACAAATAAACTTTAGATATTTCTCATAAAAGAGTTGTGAAATTAAATATGCATTTACTATGACCTAAGAATGAGATAAATGGTTCAAACGATTTATGATTATGAATATGAATGTGATACTGCAGTTAAACCATTTGTGGCCAACGTTAATAAACAATGTTAGCAGAAACCGCCAGGATGGGACACAACTTATAAAAAGATTTTTTTTTTTTTATGGTTCAATAATAGCGTGACTTTTAGGTAATGATTAACAAAAACAGATTCACAATTAATATGCTACAAAAAGCAAATGGTTTGCTTTTGGAAAAGGAAAGTGAAATGTCAGCTATTTTCAGAAAGCGAAATCTCTATTCATTACATCAGGTTGATAAATTGTTCAGTCCTGGTGTGATCTGCAAAGGCCTAATTGGAACATTATACAACTATTTCACACATCAAATCCCTTTTTAGCTAATTATGCATGTTACTGCGCGTATTACAGTTCACACAATGAAGGATCAGGTGGCTTTAAATGAAAACACCTGAATAGACTGGGCCCGGGCTGATCCCATTCATCAAATATGTGCTTTTCCTGCTTTGACATGTGAAAAGGTCAGCATTGACAAGTAAAAATGACCGACTGAAAATGTTCCCAGTGAAATGCTCCTGATGATCTTTTATAATGAAGGAAGGCTTCATATTTCAATTTCTAAAGTTCATTTCTTGATTCCACTTCACAACGTACCCACTTACTGGAATCTAATGAAACCCTAGACATGAATACTTTATATAAGACACTTAGTAACACAACCCTCATTATCTCCTACAGATACAGTATGGTTTGAAATAGAGTTGACTGACACATCTATTCCCTGATATGGATGTACTAGAGACCCTCACACACAGTTTCCTTCACAATTCAGTTTTTTCTTTTGGCTCAGTTGTGGCAGAAGATTGGCTAAATCATTTTGCCATGTCATACTTTCCATCACCCGGCACAAAACCCTGCTGCATTTTTTTTTTTTGCTCCCTCTCTCTCTCAATTGGCACTGCAATTTCTGCTGCGTGACATGAAGGCTGCCTTCACACTGTCACGGTCACTGAAGGATGGCACACAAACACAGGAAATAAATCCGCAGTGACAAAGCGTAATTCGTCATTTTCATCACTTTAGTTGTGAAAAAAAGGGAAAAGGCATTGTATTCTGTCCCGTTTGAAAAACTAGCTCACTCTCACTTCTTATGTCATCTCCGCTGGAAAATGACTGTATCGGGGTTGTTTTGTTTTTTATTTTCTTTCTTTATGTTTATTAGGTATTTTTGTTTTGCTTTTATTTTGCTGGTTTTACAGATGACGGGTTTAAGATGATAGGAAGTCACTATTGTTAACATTCACGGTAGGACGGCGCTGAGATACTGTGAGATACTGCCTATGTGAAGACTGCGTGGCTTGTATAGCAGAACATGATAACTTATTATGTCCAGTGAATAATTCACAGACGCCTGCCAAGATTTGCTCTATCGAAAACATTTTGTCTCATTAACACATTCATTGGTACTATGAAATTATGTGTTAGGCTAAGTGTAAGGTGCTGTTAAAATGATTTTCTCTCTCTGACACAGCTCAGATGGTACCTGCCCCCTCAAGCCATCTGAGCAGTACAGACATCTGTGAGCGTTAACCTGCCAAGAACAAGTCTAATGTAAAAATATCATAAATATTCTGAAATGGAAAGACGACTGAAGGGTCATTTGGAGTGACTGTGAAAAGCTTTCAAGTCAAGTATGAGTAGTGTTTTTCTTGTGTCACTGTCTAACTGAAAATGTCATGTATACACTGGAAGGTCTGTGGCTCTTGTGTTTTCCTATTACCTGGCTCGAAGAAGATTGAGATGCTGTCACCAACTGACACCCAAGGAAAGAGCACTGCCCACTCCAGCCATCATGCAAGAGTCATTCTAAAAAGCAACACATGCTGCAGTTTTTGTTGGAGAGACACAGTGTGCGGCAAAACAACCCACAGCCAAACTTTTATTATATCATAACCCTAATTACAAGAGCTGCACTGTCAATTAATGCTCGAGAAAAACAAGGAAAAGCAATAAAATAAACCCAACGGTAACGTGAAATATGTAGAGGACTTACTTACAGTGTATATTAAAGTCTCAGTAATCCAGTGACTGTACAGTGTAGTTTCTTAAATCCATCTGTCTGCCTATATTTTAGTCCACTTTATACCGCTACTCCGCTCCCATTTGACTGAGAGCTTTACTTACTTTTGCATTAATTCTGTCAAATCTCTCTTGGATTTGCTGGAAAATGCATCGTGACAAAGCTGAAAACAGGCCTGATTTTTGTTTTTTTTCTGAGGTCATGAAAAGTTTGAAATGTGTGTTACTCTCAGGATCGTGACACGACACACACACAGGGAATTACACAATATATATAACATGGAATACGATGCATTTCTGTAGATTAAACTCAGATCAAGCTCAAGCATAACCATGTACAGCAATAAAATGCAACACACACATCAATGCCGCAGTAAAATTAATCTAAAAAACCATACATTATGATAAAACACTGACAATAGGAAACAGAAAATGTTCATTTCATGTACTTTAAACACAATTAAAATAGAATTATATATAATTGTTTTTAGCTGGGGTTTTACATCGTCATAAATGAGTTTCCCACAAAGTCTCATACTGTACTTATAGCTTATATTCTGCTGTTTAACTGGTTGTGTTACTATGCTTGGGTCTATATATGACTGTAGTCTATATGTAGTGATCTATTTATAGTTAGTGAAATGCAAACGCACATTCCCAAAACATGTTGACCTTAAAGGCCGACAAAACGCACATGGGAAGTGGACTGACTGTAGACGTAGAACAAAATAATAATGTAACAGCATAAAAAGACAGAGTTACATGTCATTACAAGCGTCAGTTCAAAGGAATACAATATTAACTGAATATTTTTTTACTGATATTAAACTACACTGCAAAACTGAAAGGCATCCCGTCTTATATTTTAACATAATTTAACTGCATGGGTTTCACTGTTGAAGTTCACTGTGTTTGTTGAGTCTGTAACATGGGGTATCATATCTTAGCGATGAGGTTCTGAATCCGGTCTTCCGTGTTCAACACGTTTGGTGAGCTCATAGGCGACATTCGTAAGCCACCTATTTATACATGACAGTCTGCACTGCAATAGCCCGGACTAATAACAGTCTCTGATAGAGCAGTGATGAGGTCACCCTGTACTTGAGCAAAAGGAAAAGAAAAAAGAAAAAAAAAACCTGTCACGGCTTGTTATGCAACCTACACTTCCGGATTGGATTACAAAAAACCCACCTGTAACCACTGATCCACTTAATAATTTGCATAAAAATCCTCTGACCCCACTGCATCTGTGAGCAACTGTTTGTTCCTGAAAATGTAGGCCCATAGCTCAGTGGGAAAACATGTAATTATGAGATGAGCTTGTTAAGCATTTTCTTCACGGTTTATTAATAGAACTGCCTGGATCTATAGCCATGCACTCTAATGCATTTTTAATAGTTTTACACATTATAAGGAATTTGCTGGGCTCACATTCTTTACAAAACAAAAAAAAACCAGACTTGAAGGGGTACCTCAATGCCAGTGTTGAGTGTGTTTTGGACAGGAGGATGTGCAGAATGTGATCTGTCTGCGGCGGTGACGACAGGGCTATAAATAGTCGGCATGGTCAAAAGAAAGGGACAAATAAATCCTCCCGCTCAGCCAAGGTAGTGACAATCAGAGCACTCCGTCCGCTTCACTGTCTCTGGTAATCTCTGTGATGGAGGTGAAATCGGGGCCGACCACACAGTTTCCCAGTGTCCCCTGCAGGTGCACTTGCAACAAGTTCATCAATCATCTACCAACCTGTGTGAAAATAAATACATACAATCGATCATTAACCTCTCTGTACAGTTCACCTGCAAGTAATAATAATCATCATCATAATAATAATGAGGGTTATGATGGGTGATAATAACACTACAAATAATTATGGTATTAATTAGGATTATGGACACAGTAGCAGCTTTCTGTCTGTACAAGATGATGCTTGTTGTTACATAACTTTCAAATCCAGTCGATGAATGCTATGACAGCTGCACCTAGAGACTACAGATTGCATCTATCTCCTATAAATAGCACCTGTGGCATTAAGGCCACAAAGGAAAGAATTAAAAACGTTAACATTGCCATCTACTGGTCAGGAACCTGCGACTGGGAGCATGAATGAGTCGGCTTTGGTTGCATAAGTTGCTGCTGTGTAACACGGTTATTTGTTACATTTATTTCCGGCGTTATGTTTTTATATGAGACAAACTCGTAGTCGAGACAATTGTGTCTTTTGAAAAAATGTCATTGCATTCCGACACATTCAATGTCCGGAGAAAACTTGCAGTTAATGTCACAAATGAGCTTTATCTTTTATATACTGTAATATGGAATAATAATTGAACAATGGTGGGAATTTTTGAGTACAACAGTTTGTGTGTGTAGCAGAAACCAGGGCTGTGTGATTAGTACAGATTATATGCAGATTTGCCACAGTCATAAATCTACAGCTGTCCACAGTTTCACATTTTTATTTGTCACTTCAAAGCATTCTTTAGAACCTCTCCCAAGTTTACTGTTTAGTCCAGTGGACAAATGTCTTCTCTTATGGGAAAAAAACAGGTTTTGTCACTTTTCACCTGTTTCCCAAATCACTGATCACCAAAAAATGGCTTTTCCATATCTGGATAAATGTCAACTGGCCGGGGAGATTCATTCAATCTAGGTTTCTGTAATTTTGTAGATTTTAAGGAGACACGGGATGGTGCTTAATGTCCTATACGCTAGCACTGCAGGAGGTGTGGTGGGAAATAAGCTGAGGTTCTCACTCTATCGTACCGCTGTCCTGCAGCAGCTGGGAATCACCCATTGAGTGACACTGCTTTTATCAGACTTTAATGTCCAGCTGTTTGCTATCTCTCATGCTGACGGCCGACAAGTCAGAGCTACATTTTAACAATCGGACGGACAATCCAGCACGCACATCTCTGTAATGGCATCATTGTTGTGCAAAACTCCAACCGGCACATAAATAAGGATCATGTTTCTCAGCAGGAGGGTCATCTTGAAAAATCTGAGCTTTAAAAAAGGCCCCAAATACACAGACGTCGAATTATCAACTGTTCAGTCACTATTTCCACATCTGTTGTGACAGGATGCACCTGAGACTATGTGGGACTATAACTATATAAGAGTTATCCAAATATAGGAAGGAACTGAAATATTCAGCAATGTCTCCTTTTTAAGACCGATACGACATGAGGAAGAGTAATGAGCCTTTTTTTTTTTTTTTTTTTTTGGATTGGAAATTTGTCTGGCACTAGCGAGGAGCGTCCAATTTAGCAACATGTGGTTTTTAAAGCATAAAAGTGGGCATGGGTACGCAAATATTTTCATCTAATCTCTGGCTGTTTCTCACAATTTTTACGTTGTTAGTGTTTCAGTGGGAGGAAGATACCCATAAATTAACATTATTTGTGGCGATGTATTTATTTTTTTATTTTTCCTTCACAGAGAAACTCCTATAAACAAAACGGGGGTAAACACAGGGTCAGGGTGCAGGTTTAGAGAGGGGTGGAGAATGAGGAGGTATGTGTGCAGGCATCTGCTTTCTCCATTTATGTATTTACTGCTTTGTCCTAAATTTTCCTCATCTTAATTTAATTTGTGGGAACCCCTCAATAACACAGACCCCCCCCAGTGAGAAATTGTTTCTGCTAGTGTTACTGTAGCCTTCAAGAGGCTTAGGGACAGATCCAGCAGGATTACCCCCAGCAACGCCCACTAACATACACCCAAAATCATCAGCATAGCTTCCACAACCTTTTCCCTCTCCCCTTTCTTTGTATCCGATGCCTTGAAATGTGAGACTGGCCTGGAAAGTTGCCTGGTGAGCATAACCCACATTCTTTCACAAGATCCCTACCTCCCTCCTTCAAAAAAACAACAGTACCACTTTGCAAGAAGACAACTTTTACACTTACTGATGATGATCCTTATGAATCATGGTCATGACAGGTTTGGCCATATCACAGTTCAGGACAGTGACTCATTTAAATAGTCACATGTTGATCATCTAAGCAAAATTCAAATAAGTTATCACAATATGAAATTAAATGACTACGTATTTGTGTTCTCATAACAGCACCCCC
>JAPTHA010005834.1:0-25441 GCA_029814585.1 Gymnapogon annona | reverse complement strand
CTTACAATTTCTATTATTTAAATTTAATTAGGTGTTTGGAGCAGAAGTTTAGTTTCAATCTCTCAAAAGACCTGATATTGAAAGTTGAGCGGTGAAATGAGGATTATTGGGATGAACAGAAAATGTGAAATATGCATCAAAACGAAATTCTGCAGGCATATACATGTGGGAAGGTGAACTTAAAACGTGACATTTATATTTAATAAATGTAATGTTGAGCCTCCATAGCTGGTTCCTGTCGCCTCTAATGAGGGTAGATAAAAGAACACATCACTGAATAAAGCAGCTAACTGATGTATAGCACCGACCAGGCAGCAGCAGGTTACAGACCATCTTACATCCTCATTTCCTCGTCTGTTCAACAGTCTTAACCCATCATTATCAGGATATTAGTATTATTTTGACATCTTCAAGACCAAAACATTGACGTCCTTCCTTTTGGACGTCTCTGAGGATTGATATGAGGGAAGGTCTTTAACCTCACACCTTTAGCTTTATATGCTGTATGTATATACATATATAATATACATTATTTTTTATTTTTCTTTAGACAGTATTACAGTTACAGTTACACACTACAGGTCAACATTCCCAACCCACAACACAAAAAAGAAAACAAAGAAAAACAAAAAAAACAAAGCACCCCTCCTAATTCCTAGAAGCCGGGTATCTCTATTTTAACATGTTATTATTATCTTTACGTCTTCAAGACAGAAACATTGACATTGTAAGTCTCTGAGATTTGAAATGAGGGAGGGTCTTTTGTCCTTTGCACCTTCCACCTGGATGTTTTAGTCTTTTAGCGTCCTCTCCTTGAGCAGATCTGTGGACGTGGCGCTGTGCGACCACTTTAATCTTCTCCAGTGAGTTGAGTGCAGCTGACCTGTACGTCGTCCATTGTACTCCCAAGCCTTTTCCACAGAAAAGCTATGGATTTAATGCTCCCCTTTATTTTAATCCAGCATCAAATGAGGGTGGGGGGCAGCTTAGCAAAGGTTGTGATTCGGGTTTAATCTTCAATGTAAAGCTGGCAGAATGTCGCCCAGATGTTTACAGTTGTTTCTCCATCTTGTTGGAGTTGGCAGTATGTCTGTTTGGATGCAGAACTCCGGGCTGAGAGTGTGTGAATAGAACTGTTTAATTGATGCACGGATGAACACGTTTGTATTCATCAGATCTATTGTACCAGCTGTCAAATGCACTCGCTTCTAAATTATATTAACCCACGAATGGAAAAATCCAGATGTGTTACATGGGTCATGCAACATTGGTCAAATTCACAACGGAGAAGGCATTGTGGCTTCGTACCTCAAAGACAGAGTCGGTCCATTTCCAACCACTCCCAAAAGTAGGTGTGGTGAAAATGACGTCGGGGCTGAGATTTGATTTGGCTTGGATACAGAAATAGCTTGGTTACTCAAGGGTTAATGTAAGAGGAAGCTCATCATAGAATGTGAATCCAGTCTCTGATGATGAAGTTCAAATGAACCTGTCAACTCCTTAATTATTATTGGTTATTCATACTATCATAAGACATCATCCATATTAAAAAAGGAATCAGATCTGGAATTTCTAAACATTTATTCATAAATATCTAAACGGGATAGTTTTATTAGACAGTGTGTACGGAAGTGGTTTCGGGAAACAATCTGAGAAGAAAAAGCCTTAATGATTTCGCTGTAGTTTGACGTTGACTGCGTAACATCAGCAGAAGGAAGCATCAGCAGCACGGGATTCTCATTAAAATACACCTTAATCAGCAATTTAAAGACCCAGCAAGAGTCCACGTGTCATGAATGAGCAGTGAAATATAAACATGGCTCTGGTCCATTCGGCTTCAGTTTTCCTGTTCAGCTTACTGTTTTCAGCGGAGCTCGTCCCATCATTCGACTGTTGTTGTTGTTGACGGTCAGACATTCGTGACCTCAGAATCAGAATCCTTTTATTGTCATTGTACTTGGAGCACGATGAAATCATGGGAGCTTCGCTACAGTGGTGTAAGCAAGAGAACCGTCATGTTCACCTGATGAGGTTTATAGGAGAAGGCAGGGCCGCATTTGCTATAAATGTACCTTTGTGTACTTTGTGGAGGCTAACGCCGGCCTGATGTGAACGTGTCCAACAGGTGTTGAGGTGAGAGCTGTGTCTGCTCTGCACACCATCCTCAGACCAAAACAGCCTCAAGCCACTTCAGGATCCAGTCCATGTCAATCACTTTGGAATGATGATGGCTGTTTTGCTTCAGTTATTTATTTATTTCTTTTTTTAGCTTTCTAACCTACTCTAAAGTCTGAGGTCAGGTTTGGTTGTAGAGTAGCAGATGTGACACTGGACTCTCCTGACTATCCATTACATTACATTCATATACGCAATTGGATTGTTTTCCTGTTCCAACTCTCGGAGAAAATGTCTGATGAGGGCTGTAGGGATGGCACCCTTTAATAAGCTAACCTAAAACTTAACGGAGCTCATTAAGCTTTAATGTTGGATTTACGAAGTTACGGTCAATCTTTTCTGAAGGGACTCTGACAACACCGATCTGAAAGTCGGCTTCCCCCCAGTATGTAGAACAGAAACCTGGTTTACCGGGAAACGCAGTGACGCTCAGTCTTCACATTCCTTGAACAAAAAGACAAACAATAAAGTTAAAGACAAATTTGATCCACATTTTGTTCAGTGAGGTAATCTTCCCCCGTGATATTACACTATGAATTATGACATGTAAATCAGTTCTCATTTTACTTTTGCAGTTGCCTCTTTTGCTGCTTTTTAAAGAATACCTAAAATCCACTCAAAGGGGATTAGTGGTTGTTTTTATGTTGTTGTGAAAAACATAAAAAACAACATAAAATACCAATTATTAGCAGATTTCGTGGAATTTCACCACCAGCAAATATAAGCATTGTAATACACAAAAAGGCTTCACTTTCTAATTTACACATAGAGTTTGTGTCTAAAATGTTTGAGAGGAACAGTTCAGTATGGAGATGAATTGTAGGTGAAGTGTTCTATTGTAAGTACTGCGTGTGTGTTGGTCACCCTCTGGGCTTAAGACTCACGTCTGCAGTTACACACTGTAAGCCAAACAGATGAGGGTGTTTTGTCACCCCTGATCACACTCTGTCTGTGAGGAGTCAACACAACACACTCTGTATTAGTGTGTCTGCCTTGGATCAATGTCCTCGTTGTGTGTATTGTTCTTTATGAAGGCCCAGACAGACAATGTCTGGACACTTGTCTGTCTGGGCCGCAGAGACCCCGACCATGACGTACAGTTGTGCAGATGGAGCAGGAAGACTCCCACACAGAAAAAGGATTGTATTAGCGGAAATGACACAGACACACAGACAGACAGATGGATGGATGGATAGATAGGTGGGTAGGTAGATGGATGGATAGATGGATGAATAGATAGACAGGCATCACTTGCTTGTTTGTGTTTTCAGTTTGTGTGTATAGTGTTAAGAAGAGAAGAAGAAGAGAAGTACTTTATTGATCCCATAGTTGGGAAATTTGTTTGTAGCAGTAGCATAATAAAATAGAATAAAATACAATACACTATAATACAATATATGCAAGTAATTGGTTAGACTGGAGGGGGGTCTAACCAGGGGATGTCGTTATTTAGTATTGTGTGAAGCCCTTTGAGACCTGTCGAGTGATTAAGGGCTATATAAATAAAATTTGATTGATTGATTGATTAATATAAACAGTATGGTGCAGGATGTATGTATGGTGTAAGGACGTATGTCATAGAGAAACAGTTCAATATGGAGCTGAAATCCTACAAAACACAACTTACAAATGCAGAACACATTTGTCCAACACAAATACAAACAGTATTTTAATGTTTAATAGAACTAAAACAAATACAACATCTTACAAATAACAGATATGTCCTGTCACCAGTCTTTCTTAATAAGTCTAAATAAACATTTTGTTTTTCGGAGTTGTAACATTTATTTTAATTTATTATAACTGAATATATTGGAAGTAGTTTTTAGTCTTTGATATTTGTTGAAATACAAAATGAACTACTTGTTTTTCAGTTAAATAAACCAAGACTTCCTGGTTCAACAATCATATGACATGTTTTTACATTTACAACCTCACCTTGTGTAATTTATTTCTCTGGTTAAATTGCCTATAAGTATCGGCTGCTGTTGCCTTTAGTTCCTACAAACAAGCAAATCAATCAATAAATAGGTGCCACATGTATATGAGTTGAGTTACTGAGGACATTCATTTGCATATTTGAGTTCTAAAAAAGCAACGATGATTATCAAAGCATGGTTAGTGTGAATATTAAAGCATGTTTAATGTTTTTGTTCATTTTTGACACGCTAAGTCAGACACATCTGTATCTTTTCAACTTTCTGTCAGTGTGACCTGAAGTCACAGCAATGTTTTTCCAGCTCTGATTATTTAATCAGTTGATTAGATAATCAGAGGAACATATTAGCAATTTAGTCTTCACTACCTTTATCCTCAATCACAGTCTGAGTGATTGGACGCCTTTCATCAGCTTCTGTTCAAACTTTAGTGAAATTAAGCTACAAGAGGTTTGGACTTCTTAAAAACCTGGACAATAAATGCGCCACGTCTAAGCTTAAAGGACTAATCAGGATGGTCACAAACGCTTTGAGTCTTTTGTCAGACCAGTGTGTAATGCAATTTAATGGAATGGATTACCTGTGTTGGAGCTTATAGGCCTGTGGAAACAAAAGGACACGCAGGACGCAACACAAGGCCGACGTTAACCTGTATGTACAAATATACATACAAAAATATGTTCACAATGATTTGGTTTATATAGCAACGACACACTTAAAAAGAGCAGGATGACAATGGGAAACTGTTTTACTATTGTGAGAGGCGTTGATAGACATATAATGAACAATAACTTTATTTACTATACAAAAATAGTATTTCCTCAAGTTATTTTTCATGTGAAAATAACTCTCTTGACAATTGTAATAATTCATGCTTTCTCTGTATTTTCATGATATTGTCTTCAGAGCTAACAGGAAACACAGCATGTTGATAACGCTGTGATTTCTTGCTGATTCTAAATTTGTTTATTTAACCCTGATGGGTCTAGGCTTGTTTCTGTACAATTAGCTTGAAACTTTTAAAGTGAACAAACCTATCAAACCTTCCCTGTATTTAAATGAAATATACCATTAAATATAGAATATGTATGACTGACATGATGCTTGTGGATGTCGGTCCCATGTTGAGATCCAGAGCTGCGGACTGTCTCAGATGCCTGCGTCCCAGATAAACGTCTCTGGACTGACGTCTATGAACAGAGTTGTTTTTCTGCGTTGCATTTTAACTCACTGTCAAGTACTTTGGCGTCTTCCTTCTGCCGCTGCACAGACACAAATGACCGACTACGAACACAAACTTACTTCAATGATGCATCAAGAGAAGCAGCATATTGAGAAAATTGTACGTTCTGACTCATTTAATATGTGGTGTTACAGAAATGATAGTTAGTGTGACAGTCGCCACAGTAGTGGGATTGAAGTTTTCAGATTTATTCTTTTTTTTTTTTTTCTGGTGTCTACACAGCAGATATGAGATAAATATTAGAATAAAATGAGATAGGAGAATCTTTTAACAGACTGCATCATCCGTGTCAGCAGTTTAATATATATATTCCAATATATAGTAAAGAAAAAAAGAGGCCTAGTAGTGCACCACAACACTGTGCATGTCTGCCGGTAATGGGGAATTTGAGTAACTGTGGGGTAACATACAGGAAAAGTCATGGGCCGCAGCCAAACCCCTGCTGAGCCTCTACCAACTGGGTGCGGCAGGTTTTCCTTTGAAGGAAGGATAGGGTAATGGCTGCTGTCTAAAGCAGGAGGGGCTACGGTAGGTGGAGAGAGGGAGGGGCACAGACCCTAGTGAATGGATGGAGGGCAGGAGGGAGGGGCCATGGGGAGGTCGGGATGAGAGAGCCAGAGAGAGAGAGAGAGAGAGAGAGAGAGGTGGGCCTCGTAACAGTACCAAGTGCTTTTGAGCTAAGGAGGATTAGGCGGCCATATCTACCAGCGATTCTATAAGACGGGGTTAACCCCTCGCTGAACCTGGTTGGACATGTGCTGCAATGATGGAGGACCAGATCAGGTTATCAGGTTTATTCCAGTGATTGGGTAACCAGGTAAGTTCTCAAGTGTTAGTGTCAGGGGAAAAAAAAAAGTGGAGCTGCTCATGCGCACGTCGCCACGATTTTGAGTTGGAGGGCGGAGAATAAGATGATGCAAAGCAGCAGGAGAACACACCGACCAGTCACGAGGACACAGACTGAATGTCCCGAGTTCTATTAACCGACCAGTGCTTGACTTTATGTATCCCATTTACCTCAATAGTAGTCTGTATGTGTTTGTATGTAGTGGTTCATGTTATTTGGTATTTGGATTTTTTAGGGTAGAAATAGAGAAATCCATTCTTAAGATGGCAAACGTTAAACTTTCACATTAATGCGGTTTATTTAAATGATTAGTCATTAATTATTAGAGGGAGGGGCAGAGTCCGGGGGGGGACGCTTGTATACTGTACAAACATTTATATCTAAATGAACTTTTGTTAGTTTATACTCTATAAATATAATGTCAACATTATTATCACCACGAGTGACAAAACACATCCATGAACACACACTGATCAATAGAGAGGTTTACGTTCATAAAAATGACCCAAGTGTGGAGACACAAAATGCCTCAAACAAAAATTACTTTTTTATTAATCATATTTTGAAAACAAATCCAAATCAGGTTTTCGAGTCATCTGTTTTCTTTTTTATATCAACTTTTATTCTGGACCTACATTTGGTGTTTAAATATTTATTTTGACAGTTACTGATACTGACTGATGTGGGGTTTTTTTCTGTTTGAACCTTCATGCAGTGAGGTTCTACCTCCAGCCCATAATAGTCTCTGTAGGCAGAGCAATTTAAAACTAAACACACTCAAGTTATATGTCTCTGTCCTCTTTCTGTCTGACACACACACATCCACATAGACCTTTCAGCATATTGTCTTTAATAGTTCTGTCGACACACTGTAGAAATGAAGCTGGATTTTATGTTTCTAACATTCCTGCATAGTTTTGTGAGATGGCATGTGTTTGAGAATATAAAAACTGAGAGAGAAGCAGGAAATCAGTGTGTGTGCGTGTAACAAATCCAAGCTAGAAACACACTTTGCCTTCTTACACTTGTAGATGAACGTCATTTCTGCCTGAACCTGACTATCAAACATTATATACTGTAATAGTACTTTAATATTACTTTAATAAAGTCACTTGAATGCTGATATAATTACTGTTGATACTGAATGATGAAAAGTTGATACTCTGTCATTTCAATAGTCACATTAGACATGTGACTATTACATGTTCCATCCCAGAGTGGCTGAGGGTCCGCCCGTCCATGACGTCCAGATTCCAGACAGTTGCATCTGCGCCAGTGCGTTCAGCTGCAGTTGAACAGGCACCGGCCCGTGTGCCTGGTACAGGCGTCCATGCTAAAGGCTGCTCATTGTGTGCTGTGCCTCATCACATGACTGTGATCAGGGACTCTGAGTGGGGTCACGGTGGGAGCGCCAAGCTGCTCCAGGGGTCAGCCAGAGTGTGAAAGACCCTCACCAACATGTCCTCCTTCAATACTTTATTGTCACTGGCCTTCATTTGACTTTACGTGTTCTGAATGACACGGGCTGATGGCTACGGCGCTGAGTCGGCGCTCACAACTGAAAGTCAAAGGAGAGTAAATATGCGAAAACATAAACACACACACACTGCGTATCATTTCACAATCCCGCGTATGTCGTTCCTCATAAAGTGTGATGTTGGGACACATTAGTGCTGAGCTCCTTTATTGGACACCCATATGGATCCCGGTGGATCTGTACCCGGGTCCTGATCTGGCTTAACCTTTCTACCTCTAGCCCAGTTCAGCTGCGACTCCACTCTGGACGCAGCTGTCTGGATGGATCCACGGCGCTACTCTCTGATTGGCTGACCTCTGCCCGAGTGCTTGGTGTATTCATGCATGCCAGCCTGATCATCTCTATCTGACCTTGGGTTCACCCCCCCCCTCCCCCCCGCGCCTACATTTGCCCCCTGTCCTTTGGTCTGTAGGTCCGTCAGTGCTCAGTGCTACCTGCTGCTCTGTCGACCCTCTGTAAATGAACTCAACGCTTCTCACATTTATCTACATCTGTCCACTTCAAAATAGAATCAGCATGATATGAGTGATGTATTTTCACTCTAATGATTAAAATATTGGACGTGTTTTGTTTGTGTAAAACTTGGTTAAACTGATGGCAGCAAGATCCGGAATAAATATTATTATTTCTGTGTTCAGTAAAAAAAAGTGCTTAGTTTGAGATGAGTGGACAATTAAAAGTTGTCATTTAAAAAAAAATATTTTTCATCAAATACATGAACTATTACTAACTATATTTTCTGAGTCTGACTGAATGAAAATAAATCAGTGTTTTGGTTGAAAATACACAGCAATCTATTATATTAACAAAGCAATAATAAAAAATATAAATTGTTTATATTATCAGATTTTTTAAAACCAAAAATGTACATACAGTATTATACTATTCATTTAGTTACATAAAGGACTGTAATGCACGGGCCCAATGACTAAAGACTAATTAAATTCCCTTATCTAAAACGTGTGTGTGTGTGTAATCATTGTGCCTGAACATATTGACTATAACTTAATTGAGTACTACATTCAACAGCACATACCCACAACTTAAATTTGACCATTACATGTTCAAAGTAGTAAATAATAATAAGTAGATGAATTAAAACAGGTAATTAGCAATTTCTCTATGGGGATAAATAAAGTATTGATTGATTTTAATATTAACTGTCCTGGCATATTGTTTTACTGAGTTTTGTTGTTTTTAAATTGAAGAATACAAATAAATTAAAATGAATCCAGTCTTAAAGCCGCTAACTTCTAATTTTCTAACGCAGCTGTCTTTATTTTCTTACAATTGTGTACCAAACTAACCTAATGTCATAACTTATGACATAACTAATGTCATAAGTTTTTCTTTTTGTGACAAAATTTTTCAGAATTAGTTGTTACTTTCTGTTTCTCAAACATAATAATCAGTAAAATTTAGTTACATGTTAACATTCATATTTTTTCAAAGTTTTGTCATATCCTGAATCATAATAGCAGTTTTAAAGCAGTATTTACAGATTTTTTTTTAATTCACTTTTCAGACAGAATAAAAAACAGGCTTTCACCTTAAAAATAAATATTGATTTGACTTATCCAGAGGAATGGGATGTCATGGATGTTACAGTACGATTTTTCTCTACACCCTTGCACATGTTTTTTTAAATTTTTCTTCACATTTTTTTTTGTTTGTGTTTCAGTAATATAGACTCAACCACCCCGTCTTCAAACCTGCCTCTGAAA
The DNA here is from genome assembly GCA_029814585.1 of Gymnapogon annona. Classification (NCBI taxonomy): domain Eukaryota; kingdom Metazoa; phylum Chordata; class Actinopteri; order Kurtiformes; family Apogonidae; genus Gymnapogon; species Gymnapogon annona. Next base: position 15,978 of record JAPTHA010005834.1, on the reverse strand, counting down.
CGGCTTTTTTTCTTTCTTACAAGTTAAGATGACAGTAAAAACCTTCAGCCAGTTGTGAGTTGGGTTTCAATGGTTCATCATATTCCATTGGAAAACATTCCAGAACCATCGGATTCATCCATCGTTCTTCGGTTGAACTTTCCATCATCCTATCTGACTCATTTTCCACTTTCCATCATCCTATGTCCCAGTCCACACTGGGGCCCTGGTCTCGGCCCCGCAGGCCCATAGTGCAGAGGCCAGGCCTGGGGCATATACAGGTCATGGCAGATCCAGATCTGCCGGTAATCTCTGCCCCAGCTCTGAACCCTGGATCCCATTAAAAAGGATTTACATCCAATAGTGTAGATGTACCAAAGGCAGCTTTGCTTTCTTCTCTTCTCATAATTTTCTCCCTCTAATAAAAATCCCTGTAAAACACCAGAACGCTTTTCTCTCTGTTTTTTTTTTCCTGGTAAAGGAGAGGATGGAGGGCGGCGATGTGAGCGCAGGCATAGGCCACACCCACAGCGTAGGGATAAAGGGAAGGGTTGGTCGGCGAATTCATCTAGACTGAAAGCCTTTTATGGGATGTGGATGTTGGGCGAGTGCTGGTGTATGAGTAAAGTACACATCGGGATCTTAAAGTGGACGCTGCTCACACTTTAAGCACCCACTGGCATCGGCCGTCTCCCTCTGAGCTCCGGGATCCTCTTCCATCCCATTATCTTTGCCGTGGTCAGTATTTGAAGCTGATGATCCCACTGCCTGTTGAGCCTGTGGTTCCACCGTGCTTCCACTAGTTGAAAGTGAGATTTTGAGTTTCTATTTCACATCTCCCAAATATTCAATAATAAAGTTTAAGTCTTCTTTTTGCCACAAATCTTTTCCCATCTGACCACTGTAAACTGAATATTATAATCCTTAAAATGCATCTAATTAAATCCAATCACCAGTGAAACAAAATCTTGAAACATATACCAAGTTTTTTTTAAATTCATGGTTGCAAACAATGTATCAGTCTAAAAAAAGTGATAAACCATGTAGATTTTCAATAAGAAACCAAAGCCTGGTTTATTGTGTTAGTTTGAATAACGTTTGACTTTTCCAGCCTCAGACTTTTACACGATGAATGTCTCAACAGAAATGCAACAGAAAGTCCACCATTGTTCAACACAAGTCACAGACCTGGAGCTAAATACCCGACATTATAAGGTAATAGAACAAAAACAAACAGTCTTTAGTCGGTGGTAAAGCTCAGTGAAGTGGAAAGAGGCCTTTAAGGAGAGTGTGGTGTTAAAACAGAAACACCAGTCGGCACCACATTACACTGGAATATAATACGATGTGCACACCTGTATGACACTTACAGGAACATTTAAAAAGAAACTCTTTATTTGTTGTGACAGGAAGTGTTTTTTGCCACAATCTTTGCAATGAGATGCATTTCACTCAAGTGAAATAGAATGATATAGATACGAATCTATTAACTGAAATGAAAATATCTTATAGCGCATGTTTAAATGTGATGCAGATCCATTTGTCTTTTATTGCTGTGTTTATCATTATTCAACCAATTAAATGCCTCACTGAGATGAAACATCTGTTGTTCAGTTTTATCCTGACAGCAGAAGCGACTGAAGATGGAAACATATGATTTGACCTAAAACACGTTTAGATTTGTGTTTGGTTTCATAGGTGTTTCATACTGTAGGCGTTTCATACTGTAGGCGCTTCATAGGTGTTTCATACTGTTGGTGTTCTAGATCGTATGTGTTTCATGGGTGTTTCACACTATAGATGTTTCATAGATGTTCTCTGACATTATACTACCTTAGAAGAGTTGTCCTTGAGTTGTATGCCTTTAGGTGCACTGAAAATACAGAAGTATGACAGAACCAGGAACAGAACAGAACCACAACCAGACCGGAACAGCACAGAAAAGGAACCTGAACCAGGCCTGAATCAGAACAGAACAAACTAGACCAGAACAGACCATAACAGGCCAGAGCAGACCAAACCAAACCAAACCAAACCAGAATAGAACCAGATCTATAATAAACCAGATCAGAACCACAACAGACCGGTCCAGTCCAGGGGTGTAGCTCATAACCATGGTCATGTGAGTGGTTCCTCTGTGTCAGTGTGTGAACATGTTGGTGTGTATGTGACTGTGGTGTGTTCCTTTCACGTGACGCCTTCGTGAATGTGTGTCCTGCAGTATTTTATTTTTCTCGGTTTGTGTTTTGCGTTCAGACTGTTTCTCACATTGTGCCGCTGTCGTTCAATCATACATGAAACTTTAGAGAGGTATCTCTTTAGAGCTCATGCTGTTACAGGAGTTTCGTTCAACCCTATGATGTCAGATCTCAGTTCATCAGGGATGACATGAGTAGAATTCTACTAAAAGTCATTAAGAGTCTCCTCAAGTCGTCTGTGTTTAAGTAACGCTGAGAATGTTAATGCTGACAGCTGTCACCATGACGATCTGACGCATTAACAGGAAAATATGAAAGTATAACGACTGCATTTGAACACTGATGACTATGTTTACAAACATTTGTACATCAATGAATATGCTCAGAGCGTACAATTCACCTGCTCTACCCGTATGAAGGAACATAAATGCAGGTGAATAAAAAAAAAAATTAGAAAAATGGGGATAAAAAATGATAAGAGGGATAAAATAAAAATGTATAACAATGTAAATATTGTTAAGGCGAGGTGAAGACAATCATATTTCTGTGTTCTGCGTTGTCATATAGGTCTAGTGATGTTATATGTCTCTTTGTAAATTAAAATATAGAACCTTTTTTTCAATTTGTCTTTGTATTTTTCTATTGTGTCTCATTCTGTCATTGTGAGTTGATGTTTGACTTTGTCCAGTTTCGTACATCTGTCACCATATATTCGTTTTCAAAGAATGCAGGAAAAAATACAGCTGTGAAAATAAACACAAGATTAAATAAAACAAGATGATATATTGTTATGGTGCGACGACGATAATCCTATTTCTGTCTTTAAAATCATCCTTCTCAAAATTGCAAAGTGCTTTAAAACGCTTGAGGGAAATTTTTAAAACCGAACAAATAAAATAAATGCCCATGAATTAATAATTGTAAAAAAAAAGTCACGAGACACGTATGAATCACTAGACAATGTAACACAGGATGAAGTGTGAACACAATGACTGATTCGATGCAAAATTGTCATTTTATTGTAAAATACATGGCTGTTGACGATAAATGTGGTGAGTTAAAGATCATTCTTTAACTCACCACATTTATGTCATCAGGATGTCATCAAATGTGGCCTGGTTAAATCTTTAAATTAAGGGACTTCATACTTTATTGCTCTCTTTTTCATTTAATGAGAACATAGTTAATCTTTGTTGCTTCTATGGCTCATATTCAATGTAGAAGTGAAGTGAAACAGCCTGTGATGCCGTTCATCATTTGCTTTATTGCTTGTTGTTATTGTCTTTTCCTAATGTGACTCAGAAGTATCTCTTTATATTTACACATAGTGTGAAAATTAAGAGGTTGTTAGACCACATATTAAATAGACTTCAGGGGTCATATTCATTTAAGTATAGATATTGTCATAGGTTATATATTATACATGAACTTACATGTTCTGGGTGAAAATAGGACATTATGAAGTGTGACAGTAGATGTTTTTTCTGCATAACTGGATGCAGTAAAACTACACACATGTATCCCCTGCTCTCTCAGGCATTCACTGAGGGTTACTCATCCACTTATTAATAACAGATACAGTGGAAGTTATTTGTGCATTATGAAAACATCAGTGGTTTAAGATGAAGTCAGTTGTTCTGAATCCAGGGGCTGATCTACATTGAACTGGAAGATATATTGAATAATATACGGTTCATAGGCGAGTCATTAACTGACTGAAAATGTAATTAACAGACCACTTTTAATATTTTATATTATTTCTTGAACCCATAACAGACCACTTTTAATATTTGGTGTAATTTCGTTGACCCATTAGGACCCCGTTCTACTCTTGCATCAATTTGTAAATAATTTTTTTTTTTAATATTTAGCCTTTCTCAAGTAATCTATCACCATTTGATATTGCATTGCCCTCTGTATTTTATGGCTTTTCAGTGAAAATCATGTAATTTCTCGTATCTAATTTGACCGTCATGAAAGATCAAAGTCAAATTGAAGGTTATTTTATCAGAAAGTGTAGTAAAAAAAGTGAATTTTTCCGCAAATATTGCGACAACTGCACATTGAAACAAAGTGTGTCCAACCACCGTCACTGATTCAACTCCATGGGTTTTATTGGTGAATCAATATTGTAGAAGACGACAGTGTTTCCATGGCAACTACTATAGATCCTTCATATCTGATTACCATGAAAAGATGACAAACTGAATTTTACACCATGTATCATTCAGTTTCGTAGATTAACGGGAGTTTTATTGATTTTTTTTTTTTTCATTTGATGGTCAGTGGCTGTTTGGGTGTTTATAGGTTAAACATATTGATCTGTGCTGATAATTATTTAAATTCAATTCTGTTTTTTTTCTGGGAAAATTTGGCCAGTTTGGAGTTGACGACCGTAGACCGGTGAGGTCTCAGTGCCAAGCAGCAGCAGTGTGAGCGCACTGAAACTCGGTCAGGATGATGTATTTTTCATGTGTGTGATTCCTCTCGGAGGGGGCTCCGTGTGCAGCGATCTACTCTGACCCCACCGTGCCCTTCGTTCAACATCCAACGCAGCCCCAACTTTTCCACACGCTATACATTAAAGCTACACCGCGGCCCATCAATTAAACATGGAGGACAAGGACAGTCAGAGTTCAGCGAGCTCTTCTCAATCTGCTGTAGGTGGCGTGATGGTGGAGTCTGCTGCCGTGACAGAGCATCACAGTGCACATGTCAACGGCCGTGCAAATGAGCAGCGTGCCACCGAACAGGTTTGGCAATTCAAGTCACTATGGAAACGACTGGCGAAAAAAAAAATCCCTCTCATTTTCAATGGGAGGAAGTTAAAAACCATCAGATCCACTCCATGGAACACCGTCTTGATTTAAAGTACACACTTTAAATGTGCTGCCAGACTCAGACCTAGACTATGGTTTGATAATTAGAATTGTACTGGCAACGATGAAATTTAAGTCTGATGTTTTTCCCCCATCTGTTATAATGGGTGTGTACTGCGTGGCCTTTATTCCAGATGATATCTTCACTACAATAAGGAGACGTCACTATTATTTTTTCATAATTGTTATTCTGAGTTGTTCCACAAATGTCACTGCATGTGATGTCTTGTACCGCATGACTCCAAACTCTCTGTGACCTACACAGTTTGAACTATGACCCTGACCGTTCCACCCAGTGTCTCCCCCCCGTTTACTGTAATGGTTCTCACAGTCATCAATAAACTACGCATAAAGTTTTTATGAATGCGTTCAGTCAAATTTAGCTATTCTCCCTCACAGGTGGCTTTCTTTTAGATGTTTTCATGCAAAAGTGGCAGAAAGAACCAGAGGCACTCAACTCCATATGTGAGAAAGTGTTCTATTTGAATAGATTCGCAGGATTTAGAAGTATCTTTACCTCCCGGTCTGTCTGAGGTGACTGAATTCTACCACCTCCATATGCATATAAATATCAGGTGGTACAAGCATGTGTAGCCCCTCGGCGCTATGAAGTGTAAGAAGAGTTAAAGTGCATTCATGGGACCAGCCATGATCAAATGTGCAGAGAAACACAACTGAGCTGATCCAATAGCTGGTGTCAGGGGATTGCACTGCAGCATCTCTGCTTGTTCTGCACGGATTCATGCCTGTCTGCCTACTTCAACATTAAGGTGTTGCATGTTCCTACCACTCACACACGGAACATGCTACCGCACATACTGCAATACATATATGTTGCACAGAGGTCGTGGAGAAGTCCGTGTCATCCACACACACACTGCACAAAGAATCAGGCTTTGGGCATGCAAGAGGACCTCAGACGAGTTAACGTGTCAATTCAAAGGAGCAAACATGGCAGTTCATCAGGCGTTAGCATGTGTGGGGTTGAAACGCAGCCGCTTCCACTCCCTGGATTTCAGCAGAAGTATGGCTTCAATTGCCAGTGAAGACCCCGTTTAATGTTTCTGCAAATGATGATACGTAGTGAAATGTGTTCTGTTTTCTGCTTCATATTTTTAAAGGACAGACACTGAATGTAATGTTAGTGTGTTCTTCAATTAGGAGCTCCAAAGACAAGTCCAAATGAAGTTTGGTCTCAGTTGAACACACTTATTCAGGTCACAGGTAAAACATATCCTCAGCAGAGGTCTCATTCAGAATGAGCTCGGATCCATGGGCGTGTTTACAGTGTTGATTTAAGTATTGATTTTTATATGTGTACTTTGCTTCAAAGGTATGTATCTAATTCAAAACATACAGTTCAAAGGCCATATATATTTACAGTATATTATTAGGAATTGCTCACATTATTCGTCATATTTGCAGAATCTCTCTTGTGTGTGCTGCTGTAATGTGAAATTTCCCTGTGTGGGACAAATAAAAGTGTATCTAATCTAATCTATATTCATACGTATAGTAAAATAATACTTTGATACAGGAAAATGTCAGTTTAGACGAAGTCAGGTCATGAACCCCAGGAAGACTGAGGTGTACCAAACTCAAAGTAACTGCGAGTGAAATCCTAAAGTGAGGTCATGTACATGTGTTAAACGTGTGTGCATTTCTTTGTGCTTGTGTTGTTCCAGGTCAAGGTGTGGTTTCAAAACCGCCGGACCAAGCAGAAGAAGGACACCACCAAGGACTCGGATAAACGCTCTTCTTCTAGCTCCGAGTCACTGGCCACCTGCAACATCTTGCGCCTGTTGGAGCAGGGCCGCCTTCTGTCCGGCCCCGCCCCTCCACCCAACCCTCTCCTCGGCCCTCCTCCCCACCCGGCCAACGGCTCGTTGCTGAGTAGCCCAGGTGGAGGCTCCTCCACCTCTCCAGGGATGAGCAGCAGCACTCCGCCCAGCTCACTACCAGGTGGGACGTTTGGGCTGTCGCTGCCGTCACTGGGCGGGACCCCTCCATCACCACGGCTGGGGGTCCCACCTCCTCATTCCCTCTGCTTCTCCATGCCACTGCTGGGCGGCGCACACCACGAACTGACATCCACCTATGGCTGCGGTTCTTCAGCTTTCGAGCCGTACATGCGATTGGACAGGAAGGAGACGGATCTGGGGGGGAAGAAAACCGTTTCCTAGGTTAGACGTTCATCTGAAGGATGGGAGGGGGTCTCTGGTCGAGGTCCTCTTCTCCATTGCTCTCATGCTGCCATCTTTTTGAAACTCGAGTGGCCGACAAGATGGCAGACACACACAAAAAAAAAAAAAAGAAAACACAGCCCGGACATCAGAAAATGTGAAAACGGACGGGGGATCCTTCCTCCAGGCACTATTTTGCGGTAAACAGGATGTGATATGACGGAGAACCAACACGTCACTCACACACATGGAAAAAAAACAGAAACTTGTGAATTGTCACGACGGCAGCGTGTCTGTTGCGTGAACCCTGACAAGCAGATGTTTTTATCTCTACTCTCTTTGCAGTGGTTTCAAGTGACTCTTCACTTTTGTCCAGTACATTTGTGTGTGTGTGTGTGTGTGTGTGAGTGCGTGTGCGTGTGTGCGTGTGTGTGTGTGCTTTCTCTCTATACAGGCCTTCATTTACTGTCCAGGGGAAAAAAAAAGAAAAAACTTGACATGGTTTGCTCAGACTGAATCGGTGTCTGAATGACTTTAAAAAAAAAAAAAGAAGCGGTTTGTACACATATTCCCAAACAAGTGGCCATGTTTGATTTTTAGTTTATGTGCTTTCACTTTAAGGAAGAAACACAGAAAAAAAAAGAATTGTAGCAATTTAATATCGGTCTGTTTTGGTGTCCAGAGGTAGTTTTTGTAAATTCTTTATTTGGTTGTGTTTGTGTATGAAATACGTGGTAGGATCTGGACAACAGATGCAAAATCACATATCTAGATCCATTCGTGAGGTATGAAGAAGAAAAAAGAAAATTAAAAAAGCTGCATCGACGCTGCTGAAGCAGTGGTGGGTAAAGCATAGGAGGTGCACACGCCTGACCTCCGATCAGTGACGCAAGTTGAGCTTCCTTTTAAACTCACATTCAGTTTCCACTTTCTTTGTATCAAAAATATTCTTGTTTATCACAGCAGACTCCAAAACAAAAAAAAATTTTTTTCAGATGCATACGTCAAAGGGTCAGTGTGTAAGATTTTCATATGTTTGTGTGCTTTATGTGATGCGCTGGGTCCTCCAATACAATCGAACGAGCGGCTCTCTGCACAGACGTACGTTAACCACCCATCCCCTCAGCCACACTCGTGTCCTGTCAGGTGACGTCTACGTACAGAGCTCCGATCAGTTTGTGCTGATATTCTTCTGCTCACTCCCCAGTTCTTTAATGCGTTGTCCGCTTTTCTTCACCATCAACATTGTGAGTCACTCACTTCCTAACAATGAGCTATAAAGTAGAGTCCTCTCGCAAATGTGCAGGATTCGTGTTTCTACTATATTTAGTTATATATCTGGATGAGTTTGGCGGAATTTGAAAAAAAAAAAAGTTTTTACTTTGGCTTCTTTATTATTAGCATCGGCGCGTGATCCAGCTTAGTGCTGGAAGTCACCACATTTTCGTGACACACTTATTTTAATTCCTTCCATTGTTACATGTCTTACTGTTAATGTTTCTGAAAATCCTGGGGTTTAAACACAAAACAAAAAACAATAAAATACAAAACACCACCCCCTCCTAAAAAAATGTCTAATTTTAATTCACATTTTCCAAGCCTGAATCTGTGAGTTTTTGCCATTTTTTAAGTACCAATATAGATTCAAAGTGTAACATTTGTGTGTAATGTTCGTCTATTTTGTGCTTGAAGCTGCTTTTACGGTGATGTTCAGAAACTCAATTTCTAATATAAAAGCTGGACTTATTGCCTGCATCCATTATAACAGCAACAACAGAGAGGAGCAGCCAGAGTTTTAGCCCTTTTACTATTAATATACTCACCTCCAATGTCTTCAGTGTCTCTTCTGCTTCTCTGCAGCAGCAACAATGACCAATACTAGGTAATGCTAAGTTCAAACATGGAGTTAGTTAAAACTACACCAAAGGAATTCCACGAAAGTATAAAAACTGGGTCTGGGAAATGAATCTTAGTTATTCAAATAAGAAAAATAATCTTGAAATGATTATTTTTTTCATTAGGAGTGTTATATTTTTAAAAATAAAATGTAAGTTTAAATATATGCTAAAGATGTTCAAGCTAATGTATAGCTACACGTAACCAGTAAGAAGCTAAAAGATTGAACTGTATCTCAGAGGATTATCTTTAACTTCTTTTCCATTCAGAATTTGATAAAGTGATTATTCGTCTAATTTTCAGAAAAATAGACAGTTATCCTGCCAGAAACGATACAGGGCAATTTGATATTATAATCAGAATATTTGGTTTCTTTTAAGTGACTACCTTTAGCGTCTCATCATCAAACACCTTCAAGGCACAAAACCAATTCCAACACAAACATCATCGCATGGACAATATTCAGAACATGTCCATGGGAGGGTTAAATCAACCTGCAGACCCTCTTTTTCACACCTTACTCATGCTTTTTATTCTTTGCATTTGAATATCCCGTCTTCTTGTCTGCCAACTTTTCACTCGTCTTCCCTTTAGACGTCACCCTGAACTGTCTGTAAGATTCCGTCCCGCTGGATGCACTTTACCTTTGTAGCTTTCCACAGATTCTCTAAAGTCCCGAGGTGTTTGAAGCCTTTTAATTAACAGGTAATTGAAAACGTGAGCTTTGTGTGGTGGCTTTTTTTTTTTTTGCATATTCAAAGCCATTAAGCCAAACGACCATCTTTCACATAACTGCGAGGTTATTCATTCGACCCAAACTGACCTAGATAACAAGTCACGGAGTCGCACGTTTTAGCGCGTGTTAAACCACACAGCGAAAAAGATTCAAAACAAAACGGATCAGCCACAGTATTTTTCTCCACTGGAATTTCTCCCTCTGTCACTTTGATGTCCAAAGAAATGCAAAACTCACCCGCAAGAACCTGCAATTTGAGGCGACTCGCCCTCAATCTGTGCATGTCAGACGGGTTATCGGCCTTTTTTATTATTTTTGTTCCTCGCCTACTTCTTATTTCACCTCTTCTTTTTCCACGCATCTATTCATTTCTCATTGTGAGCCGTGATATATTTCTCCCGTCTCTTTCTCTCGCTGTCCTTTGAGGCGCTTTGGCAGCTATTAAAACATGGACACGCCCATGACACCAGTTTAAAAAAGGTGCTCCCTGCGTAAAAGCCGTGCTGTGTTTGAGGCGCTGGTACATACTCGCAGCTGCATACCTTGCATCGTATTGACCCTGGTGGAAACTTCCAGCTCACCAGTCCTTTTTGCACCTGTGTACCACCAGCTGGTGGTTTGTTGTTGTTGTTGTTCAGACCCCGGCAGCGCTTGCGTTCAGTCCTGTTATCTCCTCGCAGCTCTTTGCGGCGCTGCTCCTTCGCTGTTGTTGAACACTGTATTATTTTCTATAAGCAACATTCATAATTCACGAGTCAGGGCCATCAAATATTGAGGAGAGAGATAGAGCTGAAAGGTCATGAAGCTTGGTTTTCGTTTAAGGCCCTTTGATAAAACTGGTTTTATTACCAGAGGTTTTTTTTTTGTTTGTTTTTTTTTTTACTTTGCGCAGGGAAATTTTCTTCTTTTTCAGATTGTTGAGATAATTTATTTTCGTGTGTTCAGTAAAAAGCGGGTTTTCCCTCAACAATGAAAATCTTATTTTGCCATCTACTTTGAACGGCAAGAGAATTTAACCCATAAAGAACCAACCAGCCACTGATCGAAACAGTTTAATATCTGTCAATCTATTAATCCTATCAATACATGTCAATAATTGGTGTAAAATACAGTTATTCATCGTTTCATGGTCATCAGATATGACCCATTTGGACATTCAGAGGCTCCATAGTTACCATGGAAACACTATCATCTTCAACAACATTGATTTTACCAGTAAAACCCATGGAGTTGAATCAATGACAGAGGATGGACACACCTCAATGATATAAATGCTGAAAATTTTTTATTTTTTGTCAGTTTTCTCTGTTCCTAATTTAATAACCTTTGATTTTACTCTGAGCTTTAATGAGCATTAACATTATCAACAGATTAAGTATGGGAAAATATCTCATTTACACTGAAAATTAGCTACATACAGAGGATAATACTATAGGAAATGGTGATAAATCACTTGAGAGGTTACACAGAAAAAATTTAAATATTTGGGAAACTGCCGTCAAAGAAGTGCTGGGTTTTTACAGGTTAAGGTAAGTATAAAAGTACAGGTAATTTGAAATAGATTCATTTATCTGAAAATTGAAACAACTAAACCAAAGTGGCATTAAAATATCATGCAAAAGAAAAATAAGTCCTACTACTATCACTGTCTGCAGAATATTGTGAGAATAAATAAAACGGGTTCAGAAAATGAGTGCGAGTGCTTTAAAAAAAGCAGTTACAGGATAAGAGTGGTGCAGGAATATAAGACTTAAACCAGTAAAAAAATACTTTTGTGGGGGGTGTAGTACATGATAATGATGTTTGTAAATAACACAAATCAAGGAGATTTTCATGTTTTGTTGAGTAAAAACCCAGATCAGCTGCTGGGAAACAGCAGCAGTAGTGCTATTTTCTTCTGAAAACTCCAATGCCTCATTTGTCTCTGATTGGTCGTCTACATTTGGAAATCAGCTGTTTTGCAAAGTGGAAACAAAAAGTACTTCTACAAGCTTGTGTTTAGGACATGACAGAGGAATGGTGGAATCATATAAAATGAAATGTAGTGAGTGTGATTTAAGCTTGAAAAACAACAGGTACTGTAGTCTTTTTTTTGTTCTTTTTTGTGATGGTTATGATGCTGATACGTATAAGGATGATCAACTTGTGTATTGTTGTGATGATGATGAACTTAGTGTTAGTCTGCAGCGCGTCCATGGAGTCTAACAGCCGTCTTTGTTGCCTCCGTCTGTCTCCACAGTGTAAATGCACTGATTCCTACGTGACCTGTTTTTTTTTGTTTTGTTTTTTTCCGTCAGTGTTCTTCGGTGGTTTCTCTCCTCTACAGCAGTTACATCTGGAACAATTGAAGCCACATGCCCAGTTTAAACAGCGTACTGACTCCAGCACAAACGTCATATACACACCGGTGCAAATCTTACACATTGAACTTTTCTCCAAAATGACCCCATTAAATAATCATTTGTGGGTTATTTTTTTGTCCATATTTGGCAACAGAAAACAATCTCTGAGATGGTTTTTGCATGAACTCTCCGAGTGCGTCCTGTTTTCATTGAGTAGCGGCTACTGTTAGTCTGGTGTGTTGTAGTGTAAGTGCAGTTTCTCACTGGTGAACTCAATCACCAGCAGCGGCTGACGTAAGGTCAGTTCTGATCAGAGGAGGGACGCTCTTAATGAAGGAGACATGCTCGTGTCTACAACAAGAACCTCCGTGCAGCCTTCTATTCATTCAACACAGCCTTCTTTAACCACTCCTACTTTTCTTGCTTCTTTGCAGTCTACTTTTTTTTTTGCACTTTTGTGTGCAATCTGTGGCATCTTGCACTTGTTTTTTAACACGCCGACGTCTCAAAGCTCCCTTTTTCAGAGATACTGACTACATCAGATGTTTGCTGGTTGGTGAAATACTTTGAAACCGAGTGGTAATATTCCTTTTATTTAAAAAAAAAAAATAGAGTTGAGTCAACTTGGTTTTCTTTGTGCACAGTCGAGTTCCTGCATAAGGCCGTTATCTTTCTTTTCCTTCTTTGCAGTAAAACTTACTAAATGTCAAGCTAATGGCACCAGCTACTACTTTGATGAAACAAACTCTATGTACATAATATAAATTTATATATAAATATCTATGAATGGGTCTTTGCACAAGTATTTCCATGTCTGCTCCGTGTGATTTTAACAGGAAAAACAAAATGAAACGTTCTGAAAAAAAGACTTTATATATGCTTTACAATTCTTTGTCTCATTAACATTTTGCACTTATTTAAAGAGGCTTACTTCTGTTTTGGGTCCAGGCGGGGCTGTTTTCACACCCCCCGTCAGGATATTGTACAATATGTATATGTATTTTTATTCATATGCATATAAATATATGTCTATGTAATTTGCCTCCTTTGTCATGTCTTTCTTTAATTTCTCATTTATCACCAGCCAAGGCCGTGAAAAGTTCCCAAACTTTTGTCCCACCTTCATGAACGGATGTACTCAATGAAGATAAAAACAGTATTTTACCTGCTACTTTATACTCATTATTAATGAAAAAAAAAAAAGCAATTTGCGTGCGGGTATGTCTGAATAAAACAGAGGACATTGCAAAACGCTCAAAAGCATTTAGAGGGCTATTGAGTGGAAATATGAGTTTGTATTTATGGTCAACAAATATCTACAATCACGACTGACATGTTTAGAAGCTCTTTCTATTCACGTCTGTCTTTGCCTTTCTTTGCTTTATTAAAAACCTTGGCTTCTTTCCCGTCAATGGAACAAAACGCTGGACACCTCAGCCTTTCAGATCCGCCTTTGGAAATCCCACTGCACTTTTCTGTTTTGGTTTGACAAAGACTGAATTGGGATGTTAATTGGATGGAAAAAAAAGAGGCAATATGTTTTGTTAAAAAAAAAAAAGCAGAGTTATTCAACCCCTTAAGAAACAAAGCCAATACTTTCCACTCTATGACTGTGGAAGGTTGTGTGTGTGCGTGGCGGTGAACCCTCAGCGACCACTGGAGAGTTTTGTTCTCATTTCAAGTCTTGCATCTTTCACACTTTGCAAAAGAAAGTATTTATTATTCGCTGGAAAAACAAACAAACAAACTGGTACCATTGACGGAGGTCAAAAAACAGGCGGCATGTGTTCTAAATGTGCATTATTATGTGTGATTTTCAAAATAAATGTGATTTCCTTTTGAAAATGTGTGTGTTGGATAGAATCAGAGGACTCGTCGGTGACAGTTTTCTAAAACTGCATTGCAGACTTATTTTTTACTGTGATTACGGACTTTTGGGGGATTCACTAAGCCAGCTTTTCCATTCCGTGTCAGAAAAACAACTGTATATATACTGTTGAAATGATGGGGGTGAGATGTGCATATCTGCAGGTTATGTATGTGTTTATAGTTATTCTGAATAAAACTTCATTTTCACTGTCTTCTACACCAGCTTCTAAACTGCTCTGACTATTGTTCCAATCACTGAAACATGAACATCATCATCCGTGTGTCCCTTTAATGGTCTGAAATGGTCATACAAAACTTTTTGTTTTTGCCCCCATTAAATCTGGGCCCATTTCATTGAAAAGAAAACATCCTCTTTCTTTACATTTGAGATGTGACCATGACTATGTACGGCTGAGGATAGTTATTATTAAAAATGCTTGATCTTCAGATATCTGACTAAATTAAATGTGATATTAACAAGAGCCATGTGACGGTAAAAGTAAAAACGTTCAGATTCACTCAGGTCTCATTAATAGTCACGATACTGTCATACACAGAATGATGCTCAAATGGGAGTTCTTACACTCAGTATGAGTTACTCTTTGGGTATAAGTGGAAACTCTATGGACAAAAGTATGTGGACGTGTCTAATCTAGGCGTTTGTTTTCAGAAAGGGTCTGGGATACAAAACAATAATGATATAATGTTTTTTGTTGGGATAAATGTCGTTCAATTGACTTGGTGTGGTTTAAATTATTATATTTGTTTCCAAAACCCCTCAGTCATTGATTATGAGTTTTAATATTCTACCTCTAAATCTCTAAAACATTTCTCAGACTATGACTGGGAATTTTCTACCATAACTAACCATCTACTTCCTTCATGTCCCATAAACAGTAGGAAGACAAATCTCCTGTTAAACTTGAGGGAAATATTCATGTTTCTATCTTAAATCATCATGAAATGGGGCAATTCACAGCTGTAGACACGTGTCCCAATATTTTTGTCCATATATTTTCTAAACATCACTATTTCCTTAAAGTTTAATTGGAGATAAGTAATTGAAATGAGTATATGTGAAGTTGCGTCCTCTGTTTGACTTGTATGTCCAGAGATTTATCTTACACCTCCATGAATCTGTAAGTTTTCAGTGAAACATGATGCACGCTGCGCATAATGGATAACAAGTATAGATGGACTCATCCTTTAAAAAGCATTACAACCATCCTCTAATATGCAAATTATATTACAAATTCTTAGAAGGTTTTTTTGTTCCCATACGGTCTTATGTTTGGTTCATGTTTTCTGATGAAGTCGAGATGTCTAAATGTTCTGGAAAAATTGGCACAAGGATGAACTGTTTTCTAACTTTATTATAGTCAAAATAATAATAAAAAAAAGTCCAGACTATTTTAGTAATCTTTTAAGTGTTTAAACATATTTTTCGTTTGGTTGCCAGTTTCCAGAAACACAGTGAGGTGTTCCAAGTGAATTGGCTGGAAAGGGACAATGAATAAATAAATGGAATTACACATAATTTCTGCAACATTTAAAAGAATTTTTTTTTAAAAATTGTTTTTAGTTTATTTTATTTCAAACATGCAACAAAAAACCATCATACTTTAGTCCTTAGAAAGAAAACAGATTGCAAGAAAACAGGAAACAAAAGAAAACAAAACATGACTTCGTTTGCACATTTGAAAAGCACTTGGAGGAGGTGACACTTACTTGACACTGACCCCTCCTCCACATGACGCTCTGTCTGGGAGTTTCTTATCAGCATAAGTTATAAAAAATGAATTCCCTTGGATCCCAGTTATCATTTTCACACACACACACACACACACACACACACACACACACACACACACACACACACACACACACACACACACA